>JAVSBS010002843.1:45642-79948 GCA_033124195.1 Coracias cyanogaster
AGAAAGCCACAGAGGGGATAGGGCAAATAAGAACCTAATTGGGTCAAATATGACCTATATGTAGATGGTGTGTTGTGGGTGCAATAGTGTGTGTCTGTGTGCGTGTGTCGGGTGTAGGTACCCCTGTCCTGGCGTGTGAAGATGCTTCGGGCTGGCTGGCAGGATGTGCCTCAGGGCTGGCTGGCAGGCCCGGCGCGGCGTTCCGAGGGCCGCAGCCTGTGGCTCCTTAGCGGTGGTCTCCAAGTGGCGCAGTGGCGGGGCCCGGGCGGCGCGGCACAGCAGGGCACAGCAGGGCCCGGCAGGCACGGCGGGAGCCCAGAGGGGAAAGAGGGAGGATTTGTTTTTCCCTCCTGCTTTTATATTATCGTGTTCACGCTATTTCTGACTTCCAACTTCCGCTTCCTGGAGGATTTCCCAATAATCCATGGAAGTTGTGGTTCTCTTTAGCTGACTTAGGAAGACATTTCAAAATACTGGGTCGGTTTCCCACAACAGGTCTCTGAGCAACCTAATTCAGACCAAAATATTCCCGCCCACAGCAGAGGGAGTTGGACTAGATGACCTTGAAAGGTCCCTTCCAAATTTTATGTTCGCATTGCGGTGAGTTCTCTTTGGAAACAGGAAGGCTGGAACGAGCCTCCTTGCTGAAAGCATAGAATACAGAGGAATATCTCTAGCAGCAGCATTTGTAAAAGCCAAGAAGAAATGAGAGTAAATCCAATCACTGAACCATTGCAAAGCACCTGAGAGAAGATGTGAATAGTATCTAATGAAATATTCAATACAAAGGGAAGTAGATTACATGCCTGTGAATAATTGCACTGAGTGTGTTCCTTGCTCAGTAGCTGAAGGGTCCTTGTTACATATGATGAAGTAATTAACTTTTCTTGTGTATAATCGCCACAACTGCGCAATGATTAGAAAGGAGCACAGTCCAAAGCTCCAGAGCCAGATGTTGGCGGCCTCTAGGAGGTTTTACTCCAGATTGCTGGAGCTGCTGGTGTTCCAGGGAAGCAGGACCTGGCAAGTATCTGGCCGTTGCTCTCTGATGTCTCAAAGCTTAACGCTTGTCTCTGAATCAAATGCACCCGAGGAAAAAATGCACCATAGATCTAGTCAGCCAAGGATAACAGAATCACAGCATAGTAGAGGTTGGAAGGGACCTCTGGAGATCATCTTGTCCAACCCCTCTGCTAAAGCAGGTTCACCCAGAGCAAGTTGTACAGAGTTGCGTCCAGGACTTAACCTACATGCAATAATTTTTAGTAACCCAGACATCCATGGTGGAAAACATGAGAAAAAAGACTTGTTCTCCATCAGTATCTGATCTTCAGGGAGCTGGCTTGGAGGAGCAGAAAAGCCAACCCTAACATTCACCAAAATACAGATACATCTTCTGCCTCTCCAGCTCCCTGAAGAAGCTGAGCACAAGGTGAGTGCAGGAACAAGTGGCCACCAAGATTCTTTTCACCAGTGGAAACTGGGCAAATGTGTCTGAAGTAGGAAGGTGCAGTTTCACAGAGGCAGGTTTTGAAACAGCAAAGTCGATTTAAACACTGACCCAAACCAAGGCAGAAGATGCCCACTTTAGATAGCATTCACATAACTCATAAATAACCACATATTTTTCCACCAGACTGAGTGCAATATTTCAGACCAACCAAACTAAAAGTAATTCAAATTCCATTTAATCTAGAAATCATAGAATCGTGTAGGTTGGAAAAGACCTTTAAGATCATCAAGTCCAACCATTAATGTTCTGATTTCTCAGCATCTCCCCTTTCTCATCCCTAAATTTTCACTTTGCCACAAGCTGGAATATTTACTGTTTATTAAGAAAAAAATAACCATTTCAGTATCCTGACAGTGCTGTTCTCCATTGCTAATATTTCCCTCCTCTCCCTCCTGGTGTCCACTGCTATCCTCAGACTCTTGCGTCCTTCCACTTCTCTTTAAGGGGGCTCAGAGCAACCTGCTCTAGTTGCAGACGTCCCTGCTTACTGCAGGGGAGTTGGACTAGGTGACCTTGAAATGTCCCTTCCAACCCAAACCATTCCATGATTCTATGATTCTTTCCATTTAACTTTTCTTCCCATACATAATGTGTCCTACTCAGGTTCCTCCTACTCTAAAAAATAATTGTTACCAGCTGTCCTATTGCCCACCAGACATATTGTATATCATTTCCTGCTATGCTTGTCTTTTTAGACTGCAAAGTATTAATGTCTGGGAATTTCCCTCCTTTTGCACTATTCACTGCTCTGCCTGTCTTCAGCTTATCCTGAGGTTTTACTGTAATAGATGTGATTAATAGGAATTATCCTCCCACCAGCAAGACTAATTCAATGCAGCTGAATTTTGCATGACTGCTTTTATCTGTAGCGTACTTGGTACATCCTTACAACCTTGGCTGTGCTTTGTACCAGCAGTGGTAAGGCTGGGGGAGAGGAAGGAATCCTCCAAGCAAGCAAAGCCAAGGCTAAAATAGGAGCAACACAGGAAACCAGAAATTAGAGCAAGAACTGTGTCCAGTTCTGGGCTCCCTGATTCAAGAGAGACAGGGAGCTGCTGGATAGGATGCAGAGAAGGCTACTAACATGATTAGGGGACTGGAATATCTCTCTTATGAGGAAAGGCTGAGGGACTCGGGTCTGTTTAGTCTGGAGAAGAGAAGACTGAGGGTGGATCTCATCCCCATGTATAAACACTTCTCAATATATGCTTGTCAGGAGGATGGGGCCAGTCTTTTTTTCTGTGGTGCCCAGTGACAGGTCAAGAGAGAATGCAAATAAACTTGAGCTCAGGAAGTTCCATCTAAACATGAGGAGGAACTTCTCTGAGGGTGTCAGAGCACCGGAACATGCTGCCTGGAGAGGTGGTGGAGTCTTTGTCTCTGGAGACATTCAAAACACACCTGGATGCCTTCCTGTGTAACCTGCTCTAGGTGGCCCTGCTGTGGCAGAGGGGTTGGACTAGATGATCTCCAGAGGTCCCTTCTAACCCTACCATTCTGTGATTCTGTAATTCTGTGAAAGAGAAGGAATAATATTTCCAGATCAGAAATTAAATGTAATAGAGGGACATAGACACAGGAGGCAAAGTTTTCTGTTCCCCCCTACAGAAGCTGGGTAATAAAGTTGGTCCAGGGAGGATCATAGAATCATACAATGGTTTGGGTTGGAAGGGACCTCAAAGATCACCTGGTTCCAACCCCCTTGCCATGGGCAGGAATGCCTCCCACTAGACCAGGTTGCTCAAGGCCCCGTCTAACCTGGTCTTGAACACCTCCAGGGATGGAGCATCCACACCCCCCCTGAGCAACCTGTGCTAGTGTCCCACCAACTTCAAACGGAAGAAATAAATTTCTAATTAATTCTAATTTCCAATCTAAATCTCCTCTCTTCCAGTTTCAAACCATTACCCCTTGTTCTATCACTACAGGCCTTTGTAAAAAGCCTCTCCCCAGTCTTCTTGTAGGCCCCCTTCAGATACTGAAAGGATGCAATGAGGTCTCCCCTGAGCCTTCTCTTCTCTAGGCTGAACAAACCCATCTCTCTCCGCCTGTCACTGCAGAGAGATGTTCCAGCCCTCTGATCTCCTTTGTGGCTCTCCTCTGGACCCTCTCCAAGAGGCCCATGTCCTTCTTGTGCTGGGGGCTCCAGAGCTGGACACAGTGCTCCAGGTGGGGTCTCACGAGAGTGGAGGTGGTGGGGGCAGAATCACCTCCCTATGGGATGTTTTCCCCAGAGAACAGGAGCAGCAATAATGGAAGAGGAAAGTGTTTAGGAGTGTGTTTCAGGCTGGATTTCACTCTTTGTAGTCCCCAGGCTTCACAGATTTGAAGACTTTCACTGATTTTCATGGAAATGCATGCCCAGGGCTGAGGAGACATGTAATGTTCATAGGAGATGCTTTGCCCGCCAGCAGCACTAGCAGCATTAACATGGATTAATGCTGCAAAACTCCTTATCCAATGGATTATTTCCATTTAATAAGTCAGTGAGTGAAGGAGCTCAGTGGCTGGGGTGAGCTTCCAGACAGATCCATCAACCACCAGGGCAGAACTAAAGGATAATTCAATTAGGATTTAAGGCCAACAACATCTGTGGTGTAAAGTGGCCAAAACTGCTGGAATAGCATCTGTTGGATTTGCTCTTCTGATTTATGGGCCACATCCTCAGAAAGGTGTAAATACCCTCAACACGAGTGACCCCTTACTGATTTACACCAGCCAAGGTCTATCCAAATGACAGAGAAAATCCAACAACTCTTTTTAATGCTATGAATAGTGTGCTGGTTTGGTTGTTCTCCCCCTCCTGAATGATTCCTAGATGACTTATGCTCCCTTGTTTCTTCAAGGCTCTTAAAAATCCCAGCCTGAATTATTTAACCTCTATTCACACCCCCTTTCCTCCAGTGTCTTTTCTCTTTTGTTTCCTTTACCTTGATGTGTTTATCTCCCACTCTGTCATTCCAATCACTTCATTTCTCCTTCTATCCTCATGCATCTTTCATAGTTTACCCCTCTTTGCTGTGGCAAGGCCCAGGTTTTCCTATTTGGTGGCAATCAGTTTTTGTGACATATCTAGGTTACTGTCAGGACTCTTTCTCTGTGTAAAATGTCTTTCATTTTTTATGAATCTGCTTTAATAATTTATCCCCCATCAATGATGTATAATGAAATTACCATCCTGAAATGACTTTTCCGTGCTGAGGTAATGGGACAGAGATGGGCTGGAAGGTACTATCCCCAAATGGTATTTTGGTGTGAGACAAGCCACAAGTTTCAGGGGAAGGAGAAAGCTGAAATTGCTCAGGAGATGCTATTGTTTGGGGTCAGGTTCAAAAGAGAAAGGCATGGACCTGCCTTTCCTTTGCCTATAGTGCAAAACACCAGGAGTCACATGAACCATCATGATACCCTGGTGGCCTTTTGCTCAGAGCTCAGCATGGAGGTGAACCACCAAAAATAGCAAGACCCACAATATCCTTCCCATAACATCGTATTGACACATCTTGGGATGCCAAAACCACTCCATTACTTACCTTCCCTGAGCTGCAAATTTCCCCGCTGTGGTCCCAAATGGATCACAAGGTGTAAATGAGGCTTATTACCCTCACCACATCATGAATTCATGATGGTGGGAGAGCTGCTATAGTCCTGGTGATCTAGGGATACCTATGAGGGAAGGTTTGTAGCTGTGTAATCTTTTACTGGAAGAGGAACATGTGTTTAGGAGGATATTTTCACGGGTTCACAACTGATATACCAAACTGAGTTGAGGCTGTTAGTCCAGACCCTTGCAGTGTCCCAGGATGGGTTAATAAAGGAGTCAAATGCACTCGTGCAGTATTTTCATAGGCACAACCGTTATAGGGTACTACCAAAATCCTCTTAATTTTCAGATGATATGACAGGAAAATGTGAGGGCCAAATCCTGGTGTCAAAAAGCACCACAACATTACTTTGAGCTTTGTTTTTGGAGGAATGCAGCCAGCTTGCAGCAGAGGACCTGGGGATATGAAATATAGGCCCCAAAGGAAACAGTTCGTTCCTTCTTGTCATTCAGCAAAAGCAAACTGCCAGATCCCAGTGATCCCGACCCATGGAATACTGTTGCCTTGGATCCATGCTCGGCAGTTGCAGTCTGTTCTTCAGGAGGGTTTCATTCAAAGAAGTACCAAATCCCCAAGAATTTAAACATTTTATCTCATGCACCCAGAGCTCACAAGTTATTAAAAATAATTAAATTAAATCTGAAATTGGATTATTTTTTGTGTTTTCATCCTTCATTCTCCAGTCATCTCTTTAAGCTTTTCTCTATAATCACATTTTTTTTTAAACCAATGGAAGCAGAGATACATACCAATTCAACCAAGTCCAGCAGCTGCAAAATAAATGCTCCTTTTAAAATAATTTCCTAAATTGCCCTAGGAGAAAAACATAAAAGAATATTTTTGCATGGAAGTAAATATAAAAGGAATGACTTTTTTTTTTTTTGCCTAGTTCTTCAGTATTTATCATGTTGAATATATAAATCTTCATAGAATTCATTAAATAAAGCAGCTTGAGAAAACGTAATTGATTTTCCTCTGTTCTCTGTGTAGCTCATTTCTGATTAACAATTCCTTGTTTATATTTCCTCAGGAAGAATGATGAATATATATTTATCAAACTACACAATCACAACTCCCAGAACAGCAGGTTTTTGAAGGGTGAGCTATTTTGGTATTAAGCATGAACATATTGCACAGGGCACTGGTGATATCCGTAATTGTCCCACAGCAGTTACTACCATGACAGAAGAACGCCTCAGTTATTCATTCATGTATGGAAGAAATATCAAAACCCAACTATTCAACCCACTGAACAATACCCAAAGTGGTAAAAAACCCAGAAAGTTTCTCAGAACAAGGCAAGCTAACAAAACTCTAACAAAGCTTGCAGCAGGGTGGCTAGGCCGTGTGCATTTTAGGAGGAGAAGGAGGTTCTCCAGAAATCTGGCTCAACTGGATCAATCCTTGTGGGGTTTCATAGGAGATGTATATGACATGGAAGAGGGTAGGTTTAGACTAGATGTAAGGAAGCTCTTCACTGTGAGGGTGGTGAGACACTGGCACAGGTTGCCCAGGGAAGTTGTGGATGCTCCCTCACTGGATGTGTTCAAGGCCAGGTTGGATAGGGCCTTGTGCCCCTTGTGTGTGTGGGAGGTGTCCCTGCCATGGCAGGGGGGTTGGAACTAGATGATCTTTAAGGCCCGTTCCAACCCAAACCATTCTGGGATTCTATGATTCTACGCATTGTCTTTTCTGGGCCAAGGTCATATGAACAAAGTTAAGATTTCCATTGGTCTTTGGGTGTTGATCCCACTATTTTCTGGGACATGTAAGCTCCTAAATAAGCTTTGAGAATGGTCCTCAGAGAAATGTTTAAATGGCCTTTTCCCATCCACACTAGCTCTATACCATATTTCCCCACTTATGAATGGGCTTTTGTCTCCATCCGCCATGCACAAAGAGATGCAATCAGGAGGTGAAAGCATCACCAAAAGCCATGTTTTATTCAGATTATTCTTCTAGGTTTACAACAAATGCCTCTATTGAACCTCACTTGGAATTAGTGTGACTAGACACATCCAGAAAGGATGACTGGTCCAGCTTTCCCCTAGAAAGAGGTGGAAAGAGGGACAGACAGCCTAGAAGGGCCAGGCGCTGGTCCAGGCAGTGACGTGGGAGACAGGCAGCAGAAGGGAAGGACAGAAGGCTTATGTCGCGGTCTGGGCGCGAGCGTCCATACCACAGCTTGAAATTGCAAGGAAGGATTTATCCAAGCATACAAGCCCTCACCATCAGAGATGTTCACTCCAGTCACCTTAATAGCCAAAGGAGAGATCGGCCCTTCCAGGAGATAACACCTTCTATGGGAAAAGGTAAGAACAGCTTGGATGAATAGCATTCCAGAGAGTCGAGCCAGGGATGACCATCTCAAAGATTCAAATTTATATTTAGATGCTTGATGTCCAGGGAGTCGAATCTCCAGTGTTGGCATTCTCTGCCCCAGAGAAGCATACACAGAAGTCTGGTTACATCTTACCTGAAAACTGCATTACATCAATGACTGCACAAAACCAGAATAAAAACCCTTGCAAAGTGTGGATTCATTACACCTAAATTTAATGCGTGCACCCACCAGCCCCAAACGATGCCAGGACTGAAGCTGTTCATGTAGCATTGGATTATCTGCTTGTTTGCAAATAGAAAACCAAAGCAGAAGGAATTTAATTGCTTCCCCGAGTTGCCATAGTGCAGCTGTAGCACATCTCCAGATCTCAGTCTAACATTAAACCTACCTCAAGAATTTCCAAGCGCTGTCTTCAGAAATGTGCAGTTTTCTCCCTCCTGAAAGCATCCTGGCAGCTCAGAAGTCGGTGACTAATGGATTTCCTGCTTCTGTCTAGATACATGCATATTATTCATAATTACTTCAGGGACAGTTTTATTTGACTTAATTTGCATGGCATAATGGAAAAGATGTGCTGGATTTCCCAGTGAGAAGTGTAAATGAAAGGTTAAACTGAAGATGTGCTACAAAGCATCACTAAGAGTTTTGGGGAGAAGTTGGCACTCTTAATCTATCGACCCTCTCCACAGTGTCCACCACTTTTCCCAGACAGACTTCGGAGTGAGAACCTTAGAAGACTTCATAAAATTTATGGTCATGAAGTATGTGCTCTAAGTTTAATTAGAATGGGCTTTTTATTTTAAAAGACTATGTTCAAAGGTTTCAGGATAGAAGTGGGAAAGCCACTTCCCCTCATGATAGGCTGTTCTTGAAATATTCCTTTTAGAATCATAGAATGGTATGGGTTGGAAGGGACCTTTCAAGGTCATCTGGTCCAACCCTCCTGCACTGAACAGGGTCATCTTCAACCAGAGCAGGTTGCTCAGAGCCCTAGCCAACCTCACCTGGAATGTTGCCAGGGATGGAGCATCTACCACCTCTCTGGGCAACCTAGGCCAGTATCTCACTACCCTTACCATAAAAAACATCTTCTTTATCTCTAGTCTGAATTACCCTTCTTTTAGTTTAAAATCATCACCTCTTACACTGTCACAACAGGCCCTGCTAAAAAGTGTCTCCCCATCTTTCTGACAGGCCCCTTTAAGTGCTGAAACGCCCCAGGAAGGTCTCCCCAGAGTCCTTCTAGACCGTCCCCAGATTTTCCCCCAATTTCCTCTGAATACCAGACATCAATCTTTAAGGGAGATATAATGCACAGCAGGAGCAGTATCTTCTCCTCTAGAATAAAAAATTCAGTTCTTTACTGCAGGATTTCTAACTGCCTGAAACCTCTCATGCTCTTTACTTAAAAACAGAAGAAATATAGGATGCTAAATTTCCAGTGGAGGAAAATAATGAGCTCTCCTCTTGTTTATATGCATATGAATTTCCTTATACTAGGCATAGCTAGATGGATTTTGAATTGAGAGCATGAGGGAAGAAGATCCTTGCCTATACTCCCCTGAACTTCAGCAGAGCTCTGCTCATCTACAGCATTTGAGTATCCCACTTGCACACTTCAGATATTGAAGTCACTTCATGTTATGCATGGTTGAAGGAGTCTCCCCAGCTTTCTCCTGCAGTGAAGTAACTTCAGACATGCATGCAAAGCGAGGAAAGTCTTTGGAGAAAAATCTGTCTCCTTACAAACATCTCTTCACTGGCATGAGTGTCCAGTCTTGTAGATTCAGCCATAGATTCTGTGAGGGGACACTTGTTACTGGCCTGACCAATGTAGAAGCATAGAATCATAGAATTGTTTAGGTTGGAAAAGACCTTCAAGATCATTGTGTCCAAGCTTTAGCCTAACTCTACCAAGTCCACTTGTAAACCATGCCCCTCAGCACCACATTTCCACAGAGATGGTGATTCAACCACTGCCCTGGGCAGCCTGTTCCAGGTCTTGACAATTCTTTCAATTTTTCCTAACATCCAACCTAAACCTTCCAGAGGCACAACTTGAGGCCATTTCCTGTCACTTGTTACTTGGGAGAACAGACCGACCCCCACTTCCCTACGACCTCCTTTCAGGTAGTTGTAGAGAGCAATAAGGTCTCCCCTCAGCCTCCTTTTCTTCAGACTAAATAGTCCCAGTTCCCTCAGCCGCTCCTCAGAAGTCTTGTGTTCTAGGCCCTTCCCCAGCTTCGTCGTCCTTCTCTGGACACTCTCCAACACCTTGATGTCTTTCTTATCTTGAGGTGCCCAAAAGTGAGCACTGTACTCAGGGTGTGAGTGGTTGAGTTGGTGTTTCCATTACAGAACTTGAACCCTGAGGTTCTGGCCTTTTCCAGCTCATTAAAATTGCTCTGTATGGAAACTTGGCTCCTAGCTGTGCTCATTCTGGGACTTAAGTACACAAAACCATACTTTCTGTCTCCAACACGACCCATAGTTCTGTTACCTTCTGATCAGATTTCTGCTGTAGGAGATGCTGACTGGTAGCACAGGAAAATAGACATGCATTCCTTCTTAAGGACATACTGAGCTTGGCCTTAGGAGAACACAAAAGGAGGACGGGTTCAACATGGTTATTCTCTGAAAGAGACTACAGACCTTCTACAAGCCTATGTTGTCACTGTTATTCCTTCAGTGTGTTTGCTGCTTATCTGCTGATCTCTCTAGAGCTGGCCCCATTAGCACTAGGACACTGGAGATGACCAGTTTTACCCATACAGCAGCTCTGTGGCTTCCACTGTCCCTACTGGGACATCAAAGCAGTAGCACCCCATTGCTCAAGATGACAGCCCCTAGATGTAAATGTAATGGCCACAATGGCAAAAGAATTTTCTCCCAAGAGGTGATCCCCACCTCCAAACAGTCTTAGAGAATTTCTTATCCACCTGGTCTTCCATAAGACTCCAATCCTGCAAGCTCTTATGCCCAACTAGGGTCTTCGTGGTACATACTTCCATGCAAATGGGTGCCAACATCCAGTTGATGGGACCGCATGTGACAGTTGTGCCCCAGATTAATTCCTCAGCTCACCATTCTGGGCTAGAAGCAGCAAAGGGCCTTCATCCTGCCCAATGTGTATATGAGGTGGATCATCTATCTGGCAAGAGAAGACAAGCCTGCCTTTGCTTTGTGCGATGGGGCTCAATTGCATGAGGAGGAAATGCAATGTGTGGGCAACCATGCTTGTAGTTCAGCTTTCCAGTCATGCAGGAATAAAAATGGGTTAGTGGGTTTGCAGAAATAGGAGAATACTGCAATCCCCACCACGGCGATGTGTGGTCAGATGATTCCTTTCTGAGCAGTCTCTATGGCCAAAGCTTTTCCACCAGATATCCTCTTTTTTCCAGTTACCCTCTAAACAGAACTCTGAGTTAATCCTTCTCTTCCAGGAGAGCATCTCATCTCGATGTCATGCCCCAGGAGATGGGGAAACCACTACTTACCTCGTTAAGCTCTTCTCCCTTCACACTTAAATATGCATTGCTTTAGTATGTCTGAAAATAAATAGCTCCACTGAATCTCTAGGAGCTTCTCTTGATGGCAATGCTTTCATCTTTTGAAGGATGGCACTACCCTTTTCCCCAGAAGATAGAGCATAGAGCACTGGAATGGGCTGCCCAGAGAGGTGGTGGAGGCCCTATTTCTGGAGTCATTCAAGGTCAGGCTTGATGAGGCTCTGAGCAACCTGACCTAGGTAGATGTCCCTACTTGTGTAGGGAGGTTGGACTATATGACCTCTAGAGGTCCCTTCCAGCCTAAAACATTCTATGATTCTAAGTCCTGGTATCATCTACTGTCTCATGTGTTTGGCAGCTTTGATCAAAATGGAAACCCAGTGCTGCAAATGTAAATGTTTTACTGCTTTCTCATCTTCAGGAGGGTTTTGGCCTGCTTCCATATAAAATAGAATTGTCTATTACCTTTTGGTTTTTTCTTGCAATATTTAAACTGCATGGTTCTTGTGTCAATAATGGTAGTTGACTTTCCTGTGATTTGCCCTAGATAACCACATGGTTTATAGCTACAGTAATGACTCATATTTATCTAATTTTTATTTGGCTTGTAGTTGCAATTAATTTTTTTTTTACCTTCCTCTCTGTTTTTTCTTTTAATATAGATTAATTTTAACCCTTCGGTGGGAGAAATGTCATGTGCTTCCTTATCACAAAATCTGACTGGGCACCAACAGTAGCAATGTTCTCCATTCAGTAGTTTGTATTTCTTACACAATATTCACTACAGTTAAAATGGCATTTCAACCTACTCTATTCTTTTGATTTTGATATATTTCTAGCCTTAAACTGGAAAATACATTAAAAAAAATAGAACCAACATCTCATATGTGTGTTTTAATTTTAGACACACTAGCCATCCTTCTCACATCAGTGGTGTTTGTTAAACAAATTAAAATTTAGAGTGTATATGTATATCCTTAGAAGATTGACACCTGGAAATATAGGTCTCCACTGTATCTCTAGTCTTGCTAACTACCTTTACATGTGCTTACCTGGGCTCAGAGAACTGTTTGCAGGAATGGAAATTTTGTGTTGATATACAATAGAATAGCTGATGTATCTGACTTGTTAATGAAGAATTCTTTTCATAAAGTAAAAAGAGAGCTCTTGTCTTTTGATTTATGCTGAGCTGGTATGAAATTCCCAAATCAAAATACATATAAAGCAACACTTCTTGTACTTTTTTACTTAGCAGCTTTCTCTTATTAAATGTCTTTCACACCACAACTACAGGTTTCTTTCTATTAGGAGAATGTGACCACTGGCTCCCCAAAAGAGAAAGGCTTGTTTCCATATTGCTTTCCAGTCCACTCCCTTCACTGGGAATTAAGTTGCCTGCTTGCAACAGTAAAATAATTTTGAGCTCATGTGAAAAAAACATTTGCATCTTGGTGGATTTCACAAAAAATTAGTTCACTGGGTAATAACCAGACTAAACAGGCCATTCTGCATCTCATAAGGCATGACATAATAGATTCCATATTTTTTTAATCATCATCTGCATCTTGTCTAATTGCTGTGTCAATTACACAAGCTGCAGTAAACCTGAAATGCATGAATATGTTGACTTAAAAATACATGTGAGTAGCTGTCATTTTGTCATTGTCAAATTCTTATACTTTGGTTAGCTGCATTGACAACAGTTGTCTTTATCAGTTACCTTTTAAGTACACATTCAACACATTTACTTTGCTTTTTTTCAGTAGAGATGCACGTATCTTTTGATATTGTCTAGATGTGTTGTTCTCAATAATTGTTAAATGTCCTTGAATCACATAATTTTATGTACAGCTAATCAAAACTTTTCCAATGTTTTGTTCTAAAATAAAAGTATTTCTGTACATTTTTAATGTGCTTGTCTTCCTTTTCAGATTTCTGCAACTAAATAATAAGCATTCAGTTAGATTTAAACAAAAAACATTTTTTTATTAATTCCCCATTTTTTTCCTTTTTTTCTTCCAGATTTCTTCCCCCTCTTTTCTAGTAAAAAAAAGTCTGGAGAAAATTACAATGATTCCTTATAAAATGAAAGCTGAAGCTTTTCTTTTTAATGAAAACTTTAACATTTCTTCACAGAAAACTATTGCCTTTTGCTTTCCTCTTTTTTTTTCACAGAATATGCCCTCTTTCATTGATTTAGGCAATTCAGCATGTAGTGGTGTTCATTAGCAGGGACTCTGAGGCCGTGATTGCACTGAGGCAGTCTAATTGTAAAGTACAAAGGAAATTAATATGCAAACTTGTATAAGTCATTCATATTACAAATTCTATGTCAAACAAAAAATGAATATGCTTTTAGTCAGGGGTGTATACTTAATATTATTTTGGCTATGCTAAGTGCATGAGTAAAAATTTTCACTTGTGGACCAGTATTTAATTTTTAAACTCACAGAGATGAAAGCATTAAAACACCTTTTGGATAACAGCTGAAGCGGTATCAGACGTCAAATATGAAAGAATCATCCAAACAGGCAACTAGAAGACTTCTTCCTGCCAAATTTAATTTTATTTAGATTGTCACTTTAACTTTATTTAGATTTATGAGTCTTCTGTAAAGGACTGGGCCACAGACTGAGATGTTTGTCTCAAAGATCACTCATCTAGGCAGAAAATGCAGCAGGAGAAACTTCTTGGAACGACACAACCACAACAACATCCAGCCCCAACGAAAACAGCCTGCCGATGGTGAACCATGGAGGAAAAAACATCCTGCAGGTGTTCAGCACTGTCGAGCAGGAGTACGGAGATGCGACATTGCCATGGGAGCTGCAAATGCATAAAAGGACTGCTGAGGCAAGCCCCTGTGCAATCGCCCACCACTGGAGAACCAAAGGGTTCGAACAGACCCCCAGGACACCATGAATCCGTGGTGGTAACTAGTCTTGCATCTCTATCCTGAACTCTTGCTTGATTTCTGACTTCTCTCTTCTTTCTTATCACTATTGGTTTCGGTTTGCATTGTTGAGAATAAAAGTTGCTTTGGGGCTTGTGGCATTTGATCTTGTTTGTGTCTTAATCTTGCTCTTGGGTTCTAATCAAACCCTCCCTGACATTGGGTAGGGACATCTTCATAGGTTAAACTCAGCAACTAATCTCAAACTGCCTTTTTTCAAAATACAAAGTTGATACATCTGCGTCTGATGTATCGGGATCTATGAAAAAAGGAGATGGTAGAAATGAATGCATAGCAACACGTCTCCAAGTCCCTCTCCAAGGATGCAACACAGCTGATGTTGGAAGAGAGGAGAGCTCGAGGCTCAGTGCACCTCAGTTGTTACAGATGAGACTCCCAGGGTAGCGGGTGTCCCAGGGCTCAGCTCTGGTTCCTTGGCGCCTCCAGAGAGCAAGAAGGAGATTCACCCAGTGGTGATTCCTGTTTGGCCAAAGGAGAATCCACAGCTGAGTCTATACCAATGGGCTGGAACGAAAGGTCAGCCCAAGGCCAAGCAGTACGATCAAAACATTTTGGTCTCTGTTTGCCCTGGGGAGCTTGTAGATGAAGGCAAGAAATACTATTCCTGTGCTCTGCCCCAGTCTGTGGTCTGACTGATTGGGGTCCAAGGAATTTGAGCATATAAAATCTTGTTCCAAGAAAAGGTGGATAAAATGCCAGGTGAGAATTGGCAAGGATATTTGTGTGCATAGTTATGTTCCTAGCTAGGGTTAGACCACAGCATGTTTTAAGGTTTCTACCTTCTTTACCTCCCTATGAGGGTATTGCCAGAGTATACCAAGCACAAAAATATATTTAAAGTCTATAAACAAAAATAGGAGTGTAAATGTTTTAATAGAAACATAAATGTTTTAAACTGTAGCCCATTCCTTCCCAATAGTGATAGCCTCTGGAATCTGATTGTTTCATTTTTTTGATCCTAATTTTTTATCCTTTTCACCTGTGGCTTTTCTGTTCTTCAGTGTAAACTGAAGTGTTGTGCATTGTTTGCTTATTTTACTGTTCTTCTCTTATAATTATGACTTAAGCTCTGCAGAACACAAAGGTTGCCTAAATATTTCCCTCACAGTCAAGCTGAGTGTGACTTTTGAGATTAGCCCACTGGATATCCACTGTGGTGCCTTTTCTTCCTTTTAGATCTCTGGTACAAATGCAACAGCCTTTGAATCACGCATGCTTTGTGCTACCATTTGGATGATTCCTCAGCTGTGAGAGGAAAAACTGGTACAGACCAATTCCCATTAGATGTTTACATCACAGAAAACACCAGTATAACTTGTACTAGCCATGACCACACACAATTTTTTTAAGGCTTAATTAAAGAGGTCTGGAGATGGAATGGGATTAGCCACAGCCTTTGAGGAAGTCTTGTGAGTTGATGTTAAAGCAATTCTGCAGGGTAGTGCCGAAAAAAATCCCCTGCATTCCTCTGCCTTGTGGTGTATTTGATCTGTAGGCAAAACAAGCATTCTAATTTAATTTTACAGTGTGCTGTGATATTTTTATGAAGGGCGTGATGCATGCACTATTTGAGGTTATTTTTCTGTTTCTTGGGCTGTCAGTCTAACACCTTTCACAGGCATTATATCCTCATTTAAAATGTGGAAAGCCAAGATACAGAGAATAATATCCAGATATCAAGCACTGTCAGGCAGAAACCGAGAGGAAGTTGTGCTGTCCAGCTATTTTACCTACTATGTTCCCATCCCTTATTTTGTGGTATATAAAACTTGGAAGAAAAAACAAATTTGAGATCTTTTTTTCTGAGAATCTCATTTTTCAGGTAAGTCCTAACATAAATAAGGTGAAATATTGTCAAAAGATAGCTTATACTTTTTTTTTTTTTTCTGACCCAGTTCTGCTCTGCTCAGCCACCATCTCTTACTTTCTGAACCATATTAGAGTAGGATGAGAGTGATGAAAAGCCTTCTACAGAAAAAGTGATTTGACAGCAGCAAGCAAAACCTATTACTGTAGGAACACCTTACTTTCAGTTTCTACCTCCTTTCCTCCTCTGCCTTCTCACTGTTTTGGAAAGAGTGTCTGCTCAATGAACTGCCCCTGTGTCCTGGTGTCTTTGCTCTTCAGTAGTTGGTAGCATCATTTCTTTCTAAAATTGTGCAGTTCAATCCTGGAGGTGACAAGAAATGACATGTGCTACTTCACAGACTCCAAAGTTTTTCCCTCTGTTTCATTCTTTCTCTTCACGTTACTTCAAGTGATAGAAAAACAGACCAAGCTATCCAACGCTTACATTACTTACAGGCTTGAAGAAGTAGGTAGTATCTATTCTGGAATAAGACGTAAAAAGATAAAGCATTTTTATATACTTAACCATATTTAAAAACTGGATGTCAAAATCTGCATGCGAACTTAATAAGAGATACGTATTTTTTAGTAGAATTTTAATAAAGCCAACTCACCAAGCGTATGGAAAACATCTGAGCACAGACTATTTGTATTAGAGTTAGTGCCTTTGCACTCACAGAATAAGAGATTCTTCAGCACACAGGCTCATAACATTTCCAGAAATAGTTCCACCCTTAAATTAGTGGGTTAGGAGTTGAACATTCTCAGTGCAAAAATGTTTTACCAGTTCCACTTATGACACAATCTGCAAAGATTCTGCTTGATGCAGGGGAAAATGTAAAATGAAAAAGACAAAGGCTATTTGTGCATAACCAAAAGGAAAATAAACATGAAAGAATAAACAGATATAATCAGGAAATATTGGATAGCTAATCAAAATGTTATGTACTTTAAAAAAATGCTGAAAGACATGATGGTGGGCCAAAAATATTAAACAGCAGTGCTTCTTTGTTACTCAATACCTTAGAATAAATACATTGCTATAGAAAAGTTTTAAATGTGAAAATTGTTACTGTTTACCAGATAGAAATCATAAACTTCAGACCTGCTTAATATTAGAAAATATCAGATTTTCATTTGTAGTTTTTCTATGTATACCTAAATATGTGGCATATTTCAGGACAAAGTGCTAAAATATGTAACACATGTGAAGTTGGAACAAAACGCATAGTACTTACTTACATTACAAAAGGTGTTTATTTCATTATTTTCACACTCTAAAAAGTGAAAACATACTATCCTGAAAGCAAGCCCTATACCCTTTTTCAGAACAGGCCCTTATACACAGACACACTGACAGACACACACTCTCATTAATACATTGGATGGATTTACTATTTCACAAATATTTCATTCAAAAGTTTCTTGATATTTCTTATTGAAATAAAATTACTAAAGACAGAGGGAAATTCCATGATTTTTTCTGGGGAAAAAAAAAAAAGAATATCAACAGTTTAAATTTGCCATGTTATTTACTGAAATGGCATAGTCAGTACAACAGCATGTCATGTCATATATGCACATGCATTTACCTGGTTTCCAACTCTGGATTACTGGCTAATTAATGCCATATATTAGGTCTTCCTTCTGTGCATAAGACCTTCTTACAGCTTGAAGATAAACTTCTAAATACTCTTTCTGGATCTCTAGTATGGAGATACCTAAAGGAGCAAGATAAAGATGGGATTTAATGATTATAAAAAAGATTGCAGGTATGGTTGTTTCATGTAATTATAAGGCCAGAAGAAACAAAACAATAAATGAGCCTCCCACCTAACAAATGTTTATACTGAATTTTTTCAATTTCCTTGGAATGGTACTTCAGAACAGGTTGTTAGAGTACAAACAGCACTTTAGTGCAGAGATTGCTTCAAGTCACGTTCAGGTACCCATTCTCTTCCCACTAATGATCAGGTAAGATCCTTCAGGGCAACCTCTCACAGAAATGTAATATCAGGGAGGTGTTTCATGTATTTTTCAGGCCAAATGGTCCATTTTTCCAGTTGGAAACAAGGAAAGGCCAGCATCATATTTCACTAGCAAGCTCTCTAAAGACTTCTACCAAAGGGTTTGGAGGTATGTAGGTATCTATGGGCCACAGTTCAGGAACTGTTTCTTAAGCTTTAAAATACTCCCAGTCTACCTATTTCTTCTCACCAATATCTTAGCTTTAAGGTGCAAAAAGAAACTGTCATCAGAATTTCAGAACGTCCCTTAAAACACTACAAGCCGGTTTGAACAGCCTGGACATTGTCAGTTGCTGCTTTGAACTCACCCACAAGGGTGGAAGTTTCTTTCTTCCTCTAACTACTGCTCAGCCAAACTACTGGAATCTCTTGTTCTTCTCATACTCCCCCTCCTCTTCCCACAGCTCTGGTTGCTTGAACAGTACGTATAAAGATATCTTTGTTACTCTGTCTGGAAAAGCAACAGCTTCTTAAATCTTGTAGTGCTTTCAGAGTTTATCCACTTTGGCCCTTGCAAAGAAGACCACCACCTTGGCAGCAGAACTAGAGTCCATTGACAAAGGTATTTAAAGCTTCCTCACTTTGGCTGGCAGGTCAGAGCTCACAGTTGCCCCTTTCTTAAAAAAAAAATAAACTAATTAATTAAAAACCACTTGTTCTATAGTTAAGAAAAACATAAGACTGTCACACCAGGATGGAGCATGCAGTAGTAAAAGTTTCAAGATTTATAAAAAACCCTATCCAAGACAGAAACAAATGTAGTATATATTACTTTGTCGCTTCTGCAGCTGACAGAGCGTGAAGTAACTCAGCTGTGATTTCTGATATAACCCAAACTATGAATCTTAAATGCCAGTTCCATGTCAGAGCTGCTGAGCCACTTCAACACACAACGGTTGCTACATCTATATGGGGACTCCTCTTATCTCTACATCTTAGTGGCTAAAATGCCAAAGTTCTTTTCATTAAGCACCTCCTTCCATGAAGCACTTAAGGAAACATTCAAAGTTATTTCTAAACACAGTTTCCAAATCACAGTAACAAAGCCTGACCTTTCTATATTCCAAGAAATATAGTAGTATTATTGCGGCCAGCTTTAAATTAGAAAAAAAATCATTTTTGAGGGAGCCTCTCCAGTGACCAAACATGGGTTATTTGAAAGGCTGAAGCATCTGTGTGTTTTATCTGTTAGAAAGCAATCTGAGTAATTCCAGTGTTTTATTCCTAGAGTTCCTACCATGTCTGTTTTCCATTCCACTGGCAGATTGATTTCATATTTCATTTCACATGCACCCCATATGCACAACTATAATTTTTGTACCTTTCAGCAGACTTTATGGAGTGAACTAATGTAACTTTTCCTCAGGAAAAGGCATCATAAAAATAGGTGTTGGTATGCGGTGTCCAAGTGTTTTTCCTCAGAGCAAGCTAGAGCTGTTCCTGCAGGCACTAGAATCTGATAAGAGCTGAGATAAGATTCATTTCAGATTTAACCTAAAGAAATTTCTTTTCTTCCACAGAGTATGTGCTGCTCAGCCTTGAGCACTGGGTAGCACTTTGCATGCCTAAAATAATCTAGTATGGCTGTTAGGTCAATATTTATCCATATTGTCATGAGCGACATATTTAGTTTGATTGCCGTTATTGAATAATTAGGCTTTTCTAAATTTTATGCTAGGCCCACAACAAATATTGAATGCAAAATTTGATGTTTCTGATCAGCAGTGGAGCCTTTACAATTAGATGGAAATACAGGCTAACAAAAGACTGGCTTTCCAAGCAAGAGCTGTTCACACTGTAAGACTTACTTTCTTGTCAAATGCTGCATTTAGAGGTTTTAGGGTTTTTTTCAATTTAGGATAGCTGAAGAGGTCTTTAAAAGAATTTGGGAAGATGTGCATTTTTAAGATAAACTGTCAGATAGAAAGAAACTTCCTGGTGTCTTCTGTCTTAAATGTTGCTTTGTTATGGACTTGGTGATTCAGATTCATGATTCAGCACAACAGTTTAATTTCTTCTACCAACAAGATGGTGGTTTTGTCTTTTTTTACATAAAAGAAGTGTCAAACTTTCTTTCACTTCCTTTGCTGGTTTTGTAATGTTCATCAGACATATTTACATAGCATGATGTAGAGGCTGAATATTGGGGATTCTTTCCAGCCCTCGATCATAAACATCTTGCAAACTACTCTGGGGTGATGCAACTGTGAGTTGCTGGACCCCTGAGCATCTCATACCTCCAAGCATGAAATTAGTAGTCCTCTGTTACCCTTTATCCATATCTTTGATTTTTAAAAAAAAATGACATGTTAATGTTATCCCAAATATTTCCAATCACACTTGGAGCATTTCCTGTGATGTTAATTAAATGTTTCTCATTCCGTTTCTGCCAGTTAGCCCAGGTGGCTGCTAAATCAATCAAAACATGATTTGAGGGAGGAAGCTGCGGTCTGAGGACTTGCACCTCTCACTACAGCTCACATGTATGGAGATGAATCTTCTGAAAACAGCCTTTGATCCATCTCTGGAATAAATGGTGAGGGCTTCATTAACTTCAAGAAGCTCTTCCACTTTATGCCACCTGAGGCTCTTGCCCCACTGACCTTTAAGTAGGAACCTTTTTTTCAGAAAGGTTTTCTCACTCTGGTTTGAATTTGAACTCATTTTTATTACCATTGCCTAAAATACTTCCTTTTTTTTTGCATAGTAGTTGGTTTTGTTTTGCTGTTCTTAAGAAGAAAAGTAGTTTTCTTTCCTCCTCTATTGCATTTTATTTGAAAATGAGGTTTTAAGGGCCAGCAGCCAACTCAGCAATTGCCTCTTAGAACAGAGATTTGACTGGGATTTATAGAAGAAATATAGGTGTGAGGCCGGAGAGTAAGCTCTAACTGGGCCTGCGTTTATAACAGACCCCTTTGTCCTGCTTGCTGCGGAAGCTGGGCATGTAAAGGCATGAAAGAGTTGTGATGGGAAAGAAACTGGAGGTATTTAAGTACAGAGAAAACCAGAATAATAATGGGACCTTGGATATAACTTTTAAATGTGCAGACAGAGCAGTTCTATTAGGGCCTCTGAATCTGTTAATGTCTCTGTTTTGTAGCTGGCTGGACAGGAGGGCTCCTTGCACTAGGGCTTGTTGCAATGTCACCTTGTTCTAGAGACAGAATGGCCCAGATACCTGTTTTTGCTTTTGCATTAGAAATTACAATCTTCCCATACAATGGAAGAAATTATTCAATACTTTTAATTCTTTTTGTGTGTGTGAAAGTCAGTTACCTGTGCTTGCATTGGAGAGGCATAAGAGTTGTACTGGTTATGCTAAACAAGTGCCCGTAAAATCTCTTAAAATACAACATCTGTTTTCTTTGATTGCAATCACAAATGCGTTGAAGATGTGGCAATGTAAAGATACATCCAAAATCCACCTTCTCCATTTTGAAAGATGAAACAGCTTGACAGCACTTTAAGAAAGATATTGGCAGATCTCTAAGACAGTCACGGAGTTTGATGCCTGTCTACCTCAAAACCAAGACCACAGCAGCTGCTGCTGTAGGATCAGAGTTGTCACTTACTCCCACTCTCTACCCAGCTTCTTATGCTGAATAAATTTCAAAACAGTAGAGAAATCAGAAAGACCTGACAGCATCTCAGTTTAGTGACTGCTATGCTGCAAGCAGTTACAAGGGAAGAACAGCAGCTTGCTGCTGAGCTGACAGGCTGGTGGAGTTACTCAGTATAATGAACAGTTCAGTGGAAAACAACAGATATACACCAAGGATAAAAAAAATAGAATCTAAATCCCTTGTTAGTTCACAGCTCAGGCTCATGCTCATCCCAAATCCTGACATTTCATGCCTCCCTTCATGCTGTCAGCTCTCTCTAGGTTGGAGCAAGCCAAGAAGCAACCACTGCATTAAGCAGGGTATCCTTTATGATGGTGACCATATTGATACCAAAATATGCTATTGGTACCATATGCTACCAATACGAATCTCACATTGTCCTCTTTTTCTAGACAGGATGGATACAGTCATATTAGACAGAGCAGTAGAGAACTGGAGCTCACAGCTCTATGCCTCGATATAAATGACAGTATATATATAGTTAGAGGATCCAAGACTATATGACTAGAAACTCAGCATTTAATATTTGTTTCTCTCTACCTGTGGTTTAGCTTATAGCTTTTCTTGATTTTAGTTGTAAATTGCACTTTGAATTTACTGTAGCTTTGATTTTCCGTTTATGTTTAACAATATTTTCAAATAACACAACACTTATGTAGTCCTTCCCTATCCTCTGCTGCTCTCTGAAAACAAACCTGGCCTTAATTAGAGTGATGTAAATAGTTGTGTGCCCTCAGACTGCTCTGCCACCACAGTGAGCCTGTGTCACACACAGTGGTGTAACATGTACCCAAAGACAAATTTGTATACACTTTTTTCATGCTTGACAAGGAAGCTGCGGTTCTAGCCTTGGTGGGAGGCATCTTCATATAAATAAGATGTTTGTATTGTGGGTTTCCAATCAAAACAAAGTGACAGAAAACTTTCTGAATCTAGCTGAGGTTTGAAGTTTGTTTATAATATGTACTTGCTGTAAATTTTTGTTGGAAAAAAGATGCAAGAAATAATTCCAGGGGAGAAGAAGCTAATGAAGATCAGCAACAAAAAGAGCAGAAGAGTCCATAACTCACAGCGCCTGCCCATACATTCACATTCATACAGCCTTGCTGTATGAGTCTTCAGCCACTTCTCCCTTCCCTACTCAAGCTCTATTATACTTACTGTGACAGACATAGTCCTAGGAAGGATGAAGCCTTGGGTAGCAGTGTGTAATGTCCTTAAAATGAACAAATACTGGACTTGAAATCACAGATTGCCCTGTCCGGTGACAAATGCACCCCTGAGTGATCTCAAAGGCAAAGTCTAGCCTGAGCTGCTTCTCCTGAGAGCAGCACACCATAGATGTCACCAAGAGCATTCAGTGGGTAGTAATGAGGACCAGTCAAGGATATGCCTGCAAAGCGCTGTAGTTTGCAGCAGGGAGCACCTCTTCTTCCACATCAGCAGCTAATGGAAGAGAAAATAAATTATCATCATGTATATGAAGAGGACATGTCATCCCAGACAGTGTAGGAGATGCTCCTTGGACACAGGTCTCAGCTGTGCTCAAGGTGGGCCTGCCTCTGCTTTCAGTGGCATCCCTTAGAGCAGGAACAGGACTGTGGTACTCACTATGAACTTCACAGTCTGAGCAGATGTCAAGAATCTTACCATGAGGTTTTGCTTTCTGAACCCCAGGGAAGTTCAAGAAATCACTTGTCTGCCACCAATGGTCTGGAAGTTTTCAAATGGATATGAGCATCAGGCTGGACATTTATAATAAGCCCAGATCAAGTTCCTAATCAAGAGGTTCCTCTGGGACATTTTCAATCCAAGTGCCACCTCTTGGGAACAGCACAGACCCTGCACCTCCACAGGGAGCCGCACCTTGCATATTTTGCTTCAAAGCGGGACAGGAGCCACAACACATCACCCCTGGGAATGTGCAACATGGTGACTAGAGGAGCATGGCACTGCTCACTGAGCATCCCGGCCCAGATGGCACAGCTGAACCTGCTGGGTGGCAGGACTCCCCAGCACCACTGGCTGCACCAGTGCCTGCTCCCACACTGGCCAGAGCACAGCTGTCTCCTGTCCCCTCTTCTCCCTACCCCCAAGAAGACCTCACAGCATTCATGGTCCCCTGGCCACCAACGTGGCCCCTCTGTCAGGGGTCCTCTTGCTCACTGGTCGGCTCTGTATGAATTGAGGCATAAGAATTTCTCCTTCATTCGCAAAAACATCTTACCTTCCCCCATCCCAGCCATCAAAATCCTCCTTCCCTGCCTCCCTCCTTCTCCTTCCCGCCGCCTCCCCCTTCTCTCCCTGGAACTTCCCTGCAGCTGCAGAGCTGGCCAGACAATCGGGTGTTTTAGAGAAATACATTTTTGGGCTAATTTGCCATGCATAAGTGTTTCTCTTACCCTTTAAAGGCAGGGAACAAAGAGCACATTCTCTGGGAGCTCTGCCCTGTTGTGAGCAGCCCTGCAGCTGTACAGCGCTGTGCTACCCTCCGCTCTCCTGTTCCACTCTCTGCTAGCTGTGTAAGGAGATGGGGCTCTGCTTCTCCCCGGGACCACACCATCTCCTACCCATCCCTACACATTTCTTTACACTTTTTAAAAGCAAATCCAGAACGAGTAGGGAGGGAAGGGATTTGGCAACACTGTCAGCCAGACTGACTTGCCAGATCATCCAGGTACGTGGATGATGTCTTCTATGTTGAGACATCATTTATTTGGGAACAATCTCAATTTTCCTTTATTTGTGACTTGATCCTGTGTCCAAGTCAAGTACTTATTTTATAACCTTGATAAGTAACACCATGACAATGCATTACACACACCATATCAGACTGCATGAAATTTTGCACTATCAAGGAAACCTAGTCATTAAAAAAGAAATCATGTGCGAGGTTTTCAGCTGCTATTTCCTCAGTTCAGACACTGGTAGCCATCCCTGGTGGGGGAATTTCTCAGACAGGAGGATTTTCCTTTTAAGGCTAGAAAGTTGAGTGATGAACAGATTTGACCTGGTAGACCAGATCAGGAAGAAGATGCAGACGTTCTGGCATGAACCATTCACAAGTTGGGGGAGAAGGAGATGGCCTGGAGCAGCTGGACACTGAGGAAATAAATATTTTTGTCAGTCTTTTGGGGATTTCATTTCAGCACTTGCTGAATAATCTTTTTCCTACCCATGGAAAGTTGCTCCAGCAAATGGCTTCCCAGATGGGGCAACAGTTTTTGGTATAATTGAAATGAGGTTTTTAAACCAGCCACAGTGAATTCACTCACCCCATTTCAGCTGCACTGTATCTGGCCAAACTCTTCCCATCAGCCCACCGCCACCCACCGTAAATATTAACTCAGTTCAAACCAGTCCCATTTTCAGTTCCACACAGTCTAAGGCAGCTAACCTAGCCACCAGGTCTAGCCTACCCAGAACATGCCTGTCACAAAGCTGTCATCTCAAGCCTGCATTCAGATTGCACTCAGTCCACGTACGCATTGCTCAGTCAGATCAAAGCCAGTGTAACTCAGGCCAAGCTACCCATACCCAGGCTGTTCTGACCAAATTCAAGCCACGCTCCATTTAGGGACTAGTATAGTGTAGCTTCTCCAGTTGCACTCAAAGTCTAACCCAGTAAGGGGGTGAACCAGCATGTGCCAGCTGCAAGGCAACAGAAGCTCAGTTCTGAGACACCTGAAATGTGTTTTCAGGTAAAAATGTCTGGATCTTACAGAGGTCACCATGGCTTCAAGAGATTGTGGCACTCAAACAGGTCAAGAGCATTAGTCCCCCTGAAACACCCTGCACATCATACCACTACAGACACACTCATTCTTCAGTTCTCTCCTACACCTTGCACTTAACTTGCTTAACTTCCAGCAGGTCCTTTTGATTCAAATCTAGATGGATGTCTTGCCAAAATCCATAGAGACTTAGCTTTAAAATTCTTCCATCTGTTTCAAGAACAGATAGAAAAAGAGAGAGGAAAGGAGAGGAGACAAGAGGAGAGCAGAGCACAGCACAGCAGAGGACTGCAGTGAGCAGAAATGCATTTAAGAGAACACGTAATACAGGAAAAGGTGAAGGTCTTATGGACTGGAGACTAAGATACTGAGTTTCTAGGCTAGGAAAGGCCAGCTTGGAAGGAATGATAGCTCGAGGGATGTTCAGTAGAAGAAAGTATAACTGGCAACATCACCCAAGTGGTGACAGTGGGACAGGTTGAGTCTCACCTGGCACTGCCCACTAAATCCTGCTGTTCCTTCCTGACACTTTGAGCTCTTTGCACTCAGGAAGGTTGGTAGCATATGCACATAAGGACTTAGTTACAACAGGAGGCCATTAGTGGAGCCAAGGCTCAAAGACATGCATTTATTGATCATGTAGTGACACTTGTTCAACACAGAACACCACCTGCTCTTAGCTCAGCTGAGGTCTTAATGCTCTGAGGCTCCTGCCTTGCTGTGCTACTGCGAATTAGTTGTATGAGGGAGCAGTGGAGAACTTGAATTTCTTAGTTTCCAGACTGTATTTCAAACTCCAGAACTCACTCTTCTGACCTTACAGGCGACTCCAGTACGTGCAAGACAGTTATTAAACCACAGTGCCAAGAAGAGGTCCATTTCTGCCAAACTCAGAGCTGCAATAGTGAAAATCCCATTGAGCAAGGGTTTAATTATACTTAGCATCCCCTCTGGGTAAATGTCCTTCAATTCCTCTAGGAGACCAAACATGAAAATTTCCCTGGCACAGCTTCAGGGGACATCTGCACAGGTGGTCTTAGTGGCACAAGTAGGCTGGACACCAAGACCGAGTGCCAACACAAACACCCCAAAACCCAGGATGAGGTTAGCAGGAGCAAAAGTCAGCTCCAGCCTTTGTGCTTACCATCTTGGCAAGACAGAGAGAGCAATAGAAAGGGGAGGAAGAAGGTCAGGGAGTGGGAGAGGGCCATGAGCCTGCAGACTTCTGATGCCACATGATTTTCCTGGTTGTTTTTAAAGTGCTGCTCTAACAAATTGCTCTAATAAATGCGCACGAGTCCCATGTGATTGCTTATTTACGAAAGCACGGTCATAATGTTGTGCGCATCTCACGTGCTCGGCAGCCCACCTGACTGCAGGCTCCATGGCCACCCACTGCATCCCCCCCATCTGTGCCATTGAACCAAGGGGGGTGGGTGACCCACGATGGGTGCATACTGCTCCTGTCCTGATGAGGTGGGGAAGCAGTGAGAAGGACCACCTTTCCTTTTCCAAACTACTCTTTGCTTCTGCTTGCCTGGCACTCTGTGAGGAGGCTCCAGAGGCAGGGGGCTGTCCCTTCTGTACTGTCATGAAAAATCTTTTATTTCAGATCTGTCTGTCTTATTTCTTTTAATTTGCACAACTCCCAAAAGCAAGCTCAGACACAAACTGACTTGGCCTATGCTGATATCCAATATTTGATATTCAAATAGGTGCAGATCTTCTCTCCTTGGGCAGAACTTTTTCTTGTACCACCATCACAGAAGTCCCCTTTCACCCAAAAAGCCACTCAATAAAAGATGAAGCCTCCTTAGAAAGGGCAGGGAGGAGGCTAAGAGAGAGTGTTCATAATGAAATAAAGCTTTTTGTTTCTTTGGGGATGGGGGATTTGGCCTACCTTCAATTTATTTGTATAGAGAACCCCTAACTCCAGTAAAATTGTTCTTCTCAGCCAAAGGGAGGTCTAAGTCATGAGCAAGAAAGATGCAATGTGTGAGAACAGAGTTTTTCAAGGCCAGCAATAGGAACTGAAGTCACAGAGGCTGTGATGGAACAAGATTATTCTTCAGTAAATCATATATTTTAGGGATGATGTTTACCTTTCCTTTCTCTCTCTGCAGTCTTTGGTGCCAGTGTTCCTAGAAAAAATGCCAACGGAAGAGTCATCACCTCATATGCTGCAAAAAACCCTCCAGTGATCTTTGCCTAAACCAAAGCTCCTATAAAGGACATCTGACATTTTAAAACTCTGGTATGGTCAAACCACCCAACGTCATCCCTACCTCCTGTTCCCAGACAACCAATCCTCGCTTTCAATTGCCTGAGAGCCGACGCCACTACCTCACCACAGAAATTATGCCTCCTATGGCTATGCCTCTTTCCTGCATGCTCAATAAGTTGCCTCCATGAAGGGTTAATTCAACGAGGGCCTTTTACTCCAAGTTGTTTTCCAAGTAGCTGAGAGAATAGGTCTCTTGTTACAAACATGGCTTCTGGGCATTTGGTGATGCTTTCCCTTTTCTCTCTCTCTGTGCCACAAAAGAATCTTTTGTTCTTGTCCCTCTGTGTCATTTACTCTCCCCCACCCTGCTCTGCCTCTTCCCTCCATTGGCTGCCAAGTGACTAAGGAATGGCAAAAAATGACCATAGCGCGGTCATGGCAAATATTTCTTCAGCTATTATCTGATAGAGACCTTGAGCATCTATGTGAAGGGCTCTCTGCCTTCCCTCAGGCTTCTCCTAGAGATGGGGAAAAATGAGTCAGACACAACAGGGCAGGATATAAGTTGAATCAGCCCAACATGCTAATGGAAATGTCTTGGAAATGGAGTCATGGTGCCTGTTTCAGGAAAATCAAATGAGAGGGACCCAGGACTGGCAGGAGTCCAGTGGCAGCTTCAATAGGTCTAGATTTTTATAGGAACTCTGCGTTTATTAGAAACCACAGAAGAGGCACCAAAAAAGTCATATTCTTGTCTCCACATTTACTGATTAAGCTGTTTGTAAGCTGGAGCCGATGCTCTTTATTGGATGAGTTGTAATGCCATATAGCTTCTCTGCGCCACTGCCACAAATCTGTGTGTGATCTCCTGCCACAGAAAAACTGTAGCAAATCCTCATGGACATCATGTCTTCCCACAGACTATTGAAATTATACCTTAGGCATTCCCACAGACACCATTCTCTAGTCTCCTGGCACATACTGCTTCACTGAGCCATTTTACATGTACATACGTAGACATGTAAAAGTTCACATGACACTAAAGTCACTGCAACTTCCACAAGTCATTGTGGAAGTCATTTCTGCCAGAGAAACAATTCCCTAGCCACATTCCCTACCTTTTAGAGCATTTGGGTATATACTTCACTGATACTGTCTTCAGCAAGAAAATCAAATTCTTCAGTCTCACCTGAAGCAAATCTGGCTGTTTCTGCCTTTCTGCTCATCTTCTTCTCTATGGACCCTCTTCACTCCTCTGACTACACTTTGTCCTGAGTCCATCTCAATCCATGTCCCGCTTCAGGTGAACAGTTTAGGCAGCGTATGCTGCCTAGATCCATCTGCCAAGCTTTCTGCACTCTTCTCCCATTCAGTGCCTTAACTATTTTTAAAGGTCCCTAAAACAATCATTACATTTTAACCATAGTGACTTCCTGCGCACACACATACAAAGCTGTGGATGTAAGGCATTATCTGGAGAATTTTTATTCCTGTAGAGAAGGGGAATGGACTATACAGATAAAAGGGCCATTATATTCCCACATTAGAAGGACTTCTTGTCTGATGGATTTTAACCAAGCTGGTTAAAACATCATGGGAATGTTGCACTGTCCAACTCCTTATATTCTTATGACTGTGCCCACAATAAAGATTTGTGGTAGGTTGACCATATCTGTTTCAGAACTGCATGCAGAGCAGCTTTCACTGTGAACCATCAAGCCCCTCTAATATATAACAAATAAGGAATATATAATAATCCTCTCTCTGCCTCCTGGCTTGATAGCACCTAAATGAATCTCAGCACAGACACAGAGATCCTTACTGCAATTCCAGCTGCGCCCCACTGCTCTTAAAGTAGCTCTATCATACAGGATGCACACCAGGGCTGTACAGTCAGCATTAGTAGATAAACACTGATCATCTCCACCACAAAGGACAACTGAAGCATCCTGAGATGAAGAATTTTACCCTTGTCAAAAAAGAAAATCTCTGGCGGATCCAGAGACTTGTTATGACCTGGATGAAGGGATAGAGAGCATCCTCAGCCATTTTGCTGATGACACAAAACTGGAAGGGGTGGCTGACACACCAGAAGGCTGTGCTGCCATTCAGCATGATCTGGACAGGCTGGAGAGTTGGGCGGAGAGAAACATGATGAAATTCAACAAGGGCAAGTGTAGGGTACTGCAACTGGGGAGGAATAACCCCATGTACCAATACAGGTTAGGGGCTGACCTGCTGGAAAGCAGCTCTGTGGAAAGAGACCTTAGAGTCCTCGTGGTCAACAGGGTGACCATTAGCCAGCATTGTACCCTTGTGGCCAAGAAGGCCAGTGGCCTCCTGGGGTACATCAAGAAGAGTGTAGCCAGCAGGTTGAGGAGAGTTCTCCTTCCCCTCTACTCAGCCCTGGCGCAGCCGCATCTGGAGTACTGGGTCCAGTTCTGGGCTCCCTGGTTCACGAGAGACAGGGAGCTGCTGGAGAGGGTGCAGAGAAGGGCTACTAAGATGATTAGGGGACTGGAACATCTCCCTTATGAGAAAAAGCTAAGGGCATGGGTTTAGTGTGGAGAATAGAAGACAGGGGGGATCTCACCCACACTTATAAACACACATATTCTTACACGTATTCTTTCACAGCAGACAATGTGAAAAGTATCATGTGTTCACATTAGTCTGAATTGTGAAGAAGAAACACTTTAGAATTTTTACTAAGTGAAATCTGGTTGCAGCATGATGTAAAATCATCCACCTTTTTTTCACCTTTTGAACACCTTCATTTCTCCACCAACATAGTCTTCAGCTTGCAGAAGCACACCTTCAAGTAGTTATTCCTTGTCCATTACCTAAGCGGTTTCTCCAGAAACCACCTGCACTTTGCTGATGCTTAAAGACATCTCAGTTTACATACAAACTGGCTGATGAACAGGACCTAGTTTATTTCCTGTTGTAGACCACAGAGATGAGGATTTCTTGTGCTAGAAGGGCAGTTTCCCATAATCCTTAGCCTTTAGGAAGAACCTGAGGAGGACTTCAATATGGTTAGTATGTTCACCTGCACATCTGCCACTTCTCTCAAAAGGGACAGCTGTTTCTCTTTCCTTCCCAAGTGCTGTGCTAAATGCGTCACAAAAATGTGGTGTGGAGAGAGTGACTTCTCCTCTCCTGTCACTGACGTTGGAGAACCAAACTGTCCTCAGTTTGGTTTTCAACAGTTCTGGCTTGAAAACTAGGTAAGACTAGACTAGACTTTCTTAGGTATGGGATATTCCTTTCAATTAGGTGTGTTTCCTTTCAAGTGGCTTCTCCAAATTTGGACAGTTAAATAAGTTTTAATTCTCTTTATAATAGACTGGAATAAGTGTGTCCAAATGAGACTTTACATAGACAGAGATGTGATGTGGTTGAGGAAGGAATTTTATTGTCTGAAGTTAACTGCATATGCTCATGTGTCAATTTTAGAAGTTCAGATCTCTGCATGATAGCTCAGGTTAAATCTCGTTAATCTGAAGTATTTTTTTTACTCTGTTTTACCATTCTATTTTAATATGTTACTACTCTCAATTAATTATATTTAATGCTTATTTTTCATTAAGCAGCTATGATACCATTTTCTAAACACACTAATATGTTACTAATATATTGGTTAAATGTGAATCATAATAAAATAAACAAGTTTTACCGTGCTTTTATTATTTATTTGCAAATTAACTATTGTTTTTTTAAATAAGCTTGTGATTTAAAAGTACTCTGGGAAGTGAATGTAGTTTTATAAAAATATCAGAATGTACTAAGCATTTACTATTGATTAAGTGATTTTGAATATTAAAAGAAAACACAATTAATTTTGATTATTTAATAACTAGTGAATAACTATCTTTTAACAAAGTATTGAACCATTTCAAAATATCTAAAATGTATTTAGTACAATACGTTAATTTTTTGTTTAGTGTTGCTACAATATGTTACTATTCTAATGGCTATAATTATTTTAGCATAGGAGAAGTTAATCACTACTGTCAGGTTCTCTCAAAAGATTTATATGTAAATTGTTTATTTATTAGGTTTTTATTTTGTTTTGGTTTTGTTTTTTAAATAGGAAATGTCAGTAGAAGTCTAGCAAAATATTGAAACACATCGTAGCAAAATATGAAATCCTTACATCTGTTTTTCTAGCATTTCTTCCTTTCCTATTACTAAGACTTTGCTAGGCACCAAGCAGATGTTTCTTTCTAACATTATGGCATGGTTATTTTGCAAGTGGCTTCTTAGCACAGATGTTTCCATGTTTATATACAGCTCTTGCTAATACATTTTTCCAGTGTAAACAGCAGATTGCATTGCTGATGCCTTTTTGGTCAAAAGACAGTGAACTCCTCAAAAACAAGGGAAGATCTCAAGTGAGGCTTTTCTTTATGTTCTTACTGATACTTCTTGTTTTACTGTTCAAGTGATGATTGCTATTACTGTAAATTAAGGACTGGATCTGGCTCTCTGGTGCCTTCCTTTTTGTGTAGCACGAAGTAGCATGAATCACTCCAGGGTCCCAAGCAGCTAAACACTTGAGTATGCATTTAGCTTATCATATATTAAACAAAGAGTGGGATGGAAGTGACAATTACAGACTTGCTCGATATAAGTAAACGCATATTTTTTTATATGCCAAGATATTTTCTGTTGCACTGAGAGTCATTGAAGGAGGGTCTTTGAGTCTTGCAGTATAAGTCTATAGCATGTAGCTCATATTTAGTTTGCTTGGAGTACAGCAAAATAAATGCACAACTGTCTGCGCCAGTCCATGCAGTCAAAAGCATAAGCTCTTGGGGGGGGTCTATAATGGAACTTGCTTACCAAATGTTTTTTTAACTGTGGCATTATCACAAACTAGATCTTACTGAACTTATAGCTTGATTAATGGTTTTTGATGTGGTATGGATATTTCTTCATTTGTACATACAAAAGGGAAATTGAAGGTTTCAGGTGCTATGTCTTCATCAGAAATCAATACAAATATGAAACTGAAATGTTTAATGTGGCTTCCACCTACATTTAAAAGGAAAGTAAAATTAGGTTTAACCATTTCTTGTCTTCCTTTGTGTTTGTAAACTAAATGGGAATGTGTTATACTGATGAAGATTTGCAGAGTTTTCTATAATAGTGATTTCTTATATTTCCTTGTCATCTGTATCTAAAAAGGAAATAAAGCAATGAACTATTTTTACAGTATTTTTTCATGTTTTCCCTAGTGTATAGACTCTGTGATGAAAATTATTTTCTCAATCACTGCTGCAGCAGGTTCATGTATTTCATGAACAATTGCTTTTTGGCTTGAATAAAACTGCAGGAAAAAACTCAAGTACAAAATAATTTCTCCCAGCATATGGTAGAACATTTTTAAACTGTAAATTCTGTGGTAATTTCATGGTAGATGTGAAATCTTATTTGCTCTGTTCCCTGTCACTCCCTCCCTCCAGCATTTTCAATTTTTAACTCTTTTACTGTCAGCTTTTTCTCTGTCTTCTCAGGCTTTTTAAATGGAATAGCAGAACTATGAGCATTAACAGTAACCAGAGTTTGAAGGTGCATTCATAGAAACCAGAGTTTTTTGGGAAAAGAGTGTACTCATAAATGCATTCTGAGGTTAGGAAATACTAGAAAAATAATTTCCTAGTGGACATATATAGTATATTTGAAAAGATTTAATAACTTTAGATCAATTACATGCATAGTAAAGATATAGCAATTTTTTTCGCAAAAATGTACTGCCATGGCAGAATTTCATAGTGTATATTTTATCCACAGTGATGTATTACTGGGCTATCTTATTAGATGCATTAAAACCTGTAAAGCTGAGGTATGATGTAATGGTCCCTAGATTTTAATATAGTAGGGTTACCAGGCAACTGCTAAGAAATTATTACTTTACAAGTAACAACTTCTGAAACTTTGGTTTAGTTCCTAAGGTGTGATCCTTAACTACCAAAATCTTTCCTATGAAACTTTGGTCTAAGTTAAAGGTCTTTTTGGAATAAAATGTAGATAGATAGAAAGGACCAAGGCAGGCTGCTGGCCACTAGGACAGTGTGCCATTGCTTTAGGACACCAAGGTATGTAGCAAGCTGGCAGAAGAAATTAAACTGAAGGCACACCACGATGAGGAGTGTAAGCTATATACCTAAAAATAAAACTTTTGTGTTGAGCATGGAAGTAACAGAACAGATAAACAGGAACGTTCAAAAATGAATGCAGAACTGGGATTTTATTTCTAATGTTATGAAGGTCAAGAAGACAGGTTTACTGATTTCTTTTGAACTTTTTGATGTTCGGGAAAACTATCTAAATAGCTAATGATAGGGTCTGAAAGGCATTGCTGAACTATGCACAGACAGGACAATATTTGTCCTTAACACTGCAATCTCTCATAATATAGGAAATCAGAGAATCACAGAATGCCAGGGATTGGAAGGGACCTTGAAAGATCATCCAGTCCAATCCCCCTGCTGGAGAAGGATCACCTAGATCAGGTCACACAGGAACTCATCCAGGCATGTTTTAAACGTCTCCGGAGACAGAGACTCCACCACCTCCCTGAACAGCTTGTTCCAGTGTTCTGTTACTCTCACCGTGAAGAAGATTTTTTTCTCATATTTATGCAGAACCTCCTATGTTCCAGCTTGCACCTGTTGCCCCTTCTCCTGTCATTGGATGTCACTGAGAAGAGCCTGGCTCCATCCTCCTGACACTCACCCTTTATATATGTATAAACATTAATGAGGTCACCCCTCAGTCTCCTCTTCTTCAAGCTAAAGAGACCCAGCTCCCTTAGCCTTTCCTCATAAGGGAGATGTCCCACTCCCTTAATCATCTTTGTGGCTCTGTGCTGGACTCTCTCAAGCAGTTCCATGTCC
>JAVSBS010002846.1:0-17900 GCA_033124195.1 Coracias cyanogaster
AAAAGGGACATAGATCTGTTGGAACAAGTCCAGAGGAGGGCCACAAAGATGATCCAGGGGCTGGAGCATCTCTGCTAGGAGGATAGGCTGAGGGCACAGGGGTTGTTCAGCCTGGAGAAGAGAAGAGGCTGGGGTGACCTTATAACTGCCTTCCAATACCTGAAGGGAACCTACAGGAAGGCTGGAGAGGGACTTTTCACAAAAGTGTCCAGTGACAGGATTCTTATTTAATCAATCATGTGATAAGCAAGGCCAAAATACATATTTAAAAAATAAACTTATTTCAAGTATTTCACATCAGTTGTACTAAACAAGGTATGCAAATTTTGCCTGGCAGTTGCTGTTCTACCAGAGATAGCAGCTCTTACTAGCAGCCTTGACTTGAGTTTTAAAAGGGCCATAGGACCAAGTCAGCCAATCTGCTTTGCAAAGTTTCACTAAAAAGTAATTAATAAAGCCTGAAGTAAGTTTCAAAAGGACATGTATTTTAAAAAGTTTGCTTTATCAAGTATTTATCTAGTTTTTTCTGTGTGGTACAGCACTGACCTGAGTATCAGTGTTGTGATGAAGAGTATGAATGCAGACAAAGCTTATTACCTATTCAGTGTAGCTTTGGGATTTCAAACAAAAAAGATAATGATCAATGACAGATTCATGGTCATATATCATTACCAGACAAAAAAAAAAAAAAAAAAAGAAGAAAAAAAAGAGTATCTATCTTGTGAACAACTGTTTGAGACAAATGTGTGTGTAGCTAAAATCAGTTACCTGGAACAGCAACTAGGCCAATTCGTTAGGCTTCAGCGTCTGCAGTGATAAAAGATGACAGACATTTTGCCACCACAGCTGTTCATTAAGGGAAAGCAAAGCATACACAGGAATCTAAGGAGGGGAAAAGATTCACAGGCAATCACAAAGACACAAATCATTCTCCGCAGCCTTCTCAGACCTTGCTTACTCTAAACCCATGATTCTGTCTGGAAAGTGTATTTGAGTATTATTCTCCCCCTCCTTGTGGGATGGGGCAGAGGGGTACCACACACGGATCTGCACCCCAGGCAGAGTCATGCTAGACACGCTCCAGCACACAGGGTACTCTGCAGACTCATTTACATTCCCAAAAGTAACTTCAGCTTTGCCAAGTAATTGGAATTAATTGAATAGGCTCAAAATTGGAGAAGAAAAATTTCAGGCAAAATAATAATCCCCAGTGCCAGGAACTTGCAAGGCTGGTTCAGGATACTTGAGAACAAATCATCAAAGAGCTTTTGAGAGCTTGTGATGAATATGCATCGAGCTGTGACTTACACCTTTGACGTAAGGCAGGGAAGCCCCAGCTTGGGCTGACCCAGATCCAGGAGTCCCAGGCAGCTCCTGGACCAGCTCTTCCACAAGGTGGAGGGAGTGTTTGGTCCTGTTGCTTTGATTTCCTTTTTTTCTTCTTTCCCAAGAGGGCAACAATCTTTCCTGCCATGGTAACACCTACATGTCAGGCGACTAAGCTGAAGGAGGCCAGGTGCAGTGACAGTCAGTGGGTGAGTGTACCCCACAGCTTGCCAGACGGCCCGTTCTCGCTCGCTTGTCCTGTGACACAAGGGGACCACAACCAACCTGCTGCAAGCCACAGTGCTCCACTGTCACATGCTGGCTGCACATCCCAGCCCAGGACACAGGACTCTCACACACGGCCATTAAATGCTTCCAGCCGAGCAGTCGGCCACCGGCGGTTCCAGGAATGATGCTGCTAATGGCAGAATTTGGTACCAATTATTACACAAGGTACTGATAAGCTGTACCAGCCTGAGATCAGAATATCACTTTCAAACCTACTTCACCTAGCAAAGTTTTTCCTGAAATATTCTGTATTTTTCATAAAAAAATGAAAACCACTCCCACATGCCTTTTTTTTCTTAAAACGCTTCCAAAACAATTAAGCTTTTAGTAAAAAAATCAAGTAGCCCCTGTGCTGCATGCGCTTCATTTAGAGGCTTTCTGGTTTTCTTTCGAAAGCAGTAACAGAACTGTGTCCACTTTTTTTTTTAGGCAAACCTAGCAAGAGAGGACTTTGCTAACGTCAACAGGAACACTATGGTTTGGGAATAAATGGCAATGAATTTGTCAAAGTCTTCAAAATGGAACCTGTAAAATCAGCAAGTACATGCAAAGTTTTAAGCCTTGCCTAACTGGAAATAAATTATCTGCAGAGTGGGGTTTTTACGAATGTATTTTATTATTTTTTAAATAAAAATAGTTTCCTAGAGAAATATTTTGTAAAATAAAGCGTCACTGCTGCAGGAGGCTTTTACAGGTCTGCCCTAGTTTTTACTGCTGGACTAGAACAAGGCACAACCACAGACCCTCTATCTAAAAATGAACACAGCCCCTTCTCCAACAACCTCACAAGGTTCCCACAAGACCCCAGGTAACCCACTTTATATACAACAGTTTGAGTCTAGTTGTTGGGCGAAATTAAATTGCCTAAGTCATCTCCTTCCAAAATGTGCACTTACAATCAGAGAGGGTGCAATTAAAGACTGCAGAGTACTCACCCAGCACTATAGATCAGACGGACTGATCAGAGGCAGCAGCACTTAATTCCTGGAGTACTTACCAGATCACAAGAGAAATCATCTCTCCAAGCACCGCAGGTTTAAGACATGGTGCAGTACTGTCAAAACCAAGTAACTCTGATGAATAAACCAACTAGTTTTATGCAGTTATTTCAGGTAGATCCTTCTCCTCGTGACTTCAGGGAAACAAAAAAAAGAGTGGCCACTGTCAATTGTCAGATCTACTTTCTTCTTGTGTGTTCCCCATTAGCATAACGCATTGTACAAGCATCTTAACATTTTCAAAGTTTTCTAAGGCTTTGAAACTTCTTTTTTTAAAAAATGGAAAGACTCAATTGCAATAATTTCTAAAGTGAGAAAATCAAATGCTTGACTAAAGGACAAACCTATCCTGAATTTTTTTTTAAATTCAACTTAGAATAAGGAATGCAAAATTCAAATTCTTAGACATTTACTGACAAAAGCTCAAAACCAAAGTTGCAGTAGGCTTGTTGGGCCAGAATGTGTTTAAACAACCGAAACTGCGTGTGAACAAAACACAGCTGTAGCACAGCTACAGAGCTTTCAAGTTTTAGATTATAGTGAGCTGACACAAGCAAGATAATTAAGAAGACATACTAATAGAAATAAATTCCCTGCAACTGATTCATGCATTTCAAATTCTCCACCCTCTCCCAGAGCAGTACCTATCTGTAAGGGGTTATAGCAGAAGGACTTTGTAGTCCAGATCCTCAATGCAGTACTGAGGGTAGCTGGAATGCCTGCAATGGAGGCTACGAACAACAACAACAAAAGGCTACCCCTTTAAGAACAAGTTCACATTCAGAAGAGGAGTGATGTGCAAAACTTCACACTCTGAACATTCCATGTCCTGCTCCTACACCTGAAGCTGCACGGAATACCCATCACCTAAACTGGACAGATTTTATAAAGCAGGAGTCCCAGTTGGCAGGAACAGGATTTGGACCCCAGTTCAATATGCAGCAATTGCCTCTTGAGAATCATAGTGGTCTCCAAAACCAAACAACCCCAAAAGCCCCTGAAACAAATTAGCTGTAGCTATGGGTTCAAGTTGAAGACCGGAAACAATCAGATTATGAAAGCAAAAATGCTGTATTGTTTTAAACATTTCCTACTACATACAAGAACAAATGCAGGATGTGACGTTTGCTTAGCTTTATTAATTTATTTTTGCAGGAATCTGCAACTTGGAGTATGCACTTTCTGGAGGTACCATGCATGCATAGCCTCTGAATGCTTTTATACAATTTCACCTCTTAGTAGTAAGTTCATTCACAGCATACACAAATCTAGAATGTAGACACCATATATACAGGATTAAACAAGATCGTGTCTTTTTTTTTTTTTTAATGAAAAAAATTCAACAGGGTTTCACACAGCAGGAAATATGGATTAGATACATTGGTGCCACCATAAATAAGTTTCAAGAACACAGTTGTGTAAAATTGGTTTCAAAGGTACTGAAAATCCAGGATTATAATATTGCATTAACTCCACTGACCTTTGATTATTCAAACTCAAGAAAAATATTTGCATTAATATTTATGGTCATAAACAGCAATGAAAGCCCCAAACTGAAGAAATATTAAAAAATTCAGTCATGGCTAATTTCACATAATCTTGACATTTTGAAACAAAACAAATGCACCAGCACATAGAGACAGTACTGACTATGAGATGTGATATCTGTGCATGTCTTCCTTCTTTACGGGATTTAGAGTCACTGTAGCATAGAGCACGTAAATTCTGTGGTACCAAACAAGCTGATGAATTGTTTATGTCCAGCTGTCCACTTCTTGTCAGGATAGTCATTTTCACATTGTAGGGTATACCACTGAATTTAAAAAAAAAATAAAAATCATCCTGATGACAAGCTTGTTTTTAACATATTTAATATTCTCACATTCTTTTTAAAAACATTCTTTATTGTTCTCATTTTGTTTAGTCCCCATTTCAACTCAAGTATTTTTATTTCAGTTTCAAGGGTTCTTACAATCAATAGTAAAAGTACTTAGAAATTGAAATGAGAGATGCATAACTGGGACAGATAAAGCAACTGATAGAAAAGGGTTTTTCCTAAGGAAAAAAAAAAAGTGATTTCATAGCATATAATAATCAGAAAGTACTGAGACCAGCTCTTCTAAGAATTATTACACCTTTTCACCACACCTCCCATTTTTCAAGGGAAACACACACATACCACAGACACACAGATACACAATTCAATCTGATCTAAGACTACATTTTACAAAGTTCTTCCTTTTGCTTGACTTCCCACCCCTTTCCTCTTCACCCAAACAAGACTAATAATTACATCAAATCAAAAGTAGATCCAAAGTTCAGGATTTCTTTTGGTTTACTATGTTCTGGATCATTTTACCCCAGCCCCACTCTAAATAGACTTTTAAAGAACTACAGTAGTATTCTATAATTAAAGGGAATTCATCTTAATAGCACAGTAAATATAAAATAGCTTTATAAAATTTCAGTGAACAGTGAAATCATTTCGATTATCTGAATGTCCAAGTCAGTTACAAACTCTGCCACTCGAGTAGCATGGTTGAGGGAAAGCTCAGTGATTACGGAAAAAAAGAAAACACAAGTAGTGCATTAACTCAACACAATGGCATCGTCATCCCACCATTCTCTCTCTCTCTCTCTCTCACACACACACACACACACACAAAGTTTTATACAATACAGTGCATTTTGTGTGCCAGCTGACATTAGGGTTTTATGTGCATTCAATAAATATTACATAAACCAATATTTTTTGGCATAATCTACAATTCAGCTGGGATGTGAACCGCATCACCTGCTTTCCCAAGGTAAATGGATCTTCCAATATTCAAAATACAATTTACATTCTAAGAAACTAGAAATATTCAAGCACCATGTAAGGTCTTTACTATTAATGTTTGAGTATGGGCATTTACAAGTAAAATAATACAACAGAAGGGTTTTGTTGTTGGGTGTTTTTTGTACAAGCAACAAATGAGAGTCATTGAAAAACTGAAGTGAAAATATTGGTATGAAGCAATTCATTTGCAATTTTACGGCACTCACTCAGTCTTCCAAGAAGTATCTTGCTGTCACGGCAGCCTTCCTTTTCTCCGTCTGGTGAAGCTATGACTAAGTTTAGCAAGTCTCCATTTATGGTTATTACAGTTCAGAGAATTATTGGAAGGAATGCAGCCCTCCCCCCTTCAAAAGTGACTTCTATTCTGTCTGAAAATGGCACAGCTGTATTGACGCACGACACACCTACTCTCGTTTGCTGACTGTCGTTTCAGTTGCCATCATTTTGTAATTCCAGCAAAAAAAAAAATTCCAGCAAAAACAGATGCTTCTAGAACTTTAACAGAAGTACAAATGAAAATTGAAATAATACAAAGGCAAAGGCATCACGATAGAAAAGTCATGAAGTTACTGGTATTGTTTTGAGTAATTCATTATGCAGCTGATAACAGCAATGGTACTGCTTATCCTAGGCATAACGCATCTGCTCATCTGCTTTCTACTCATCGCAGTTTTGTCAGGCTGTTCACTTACACGAACAAAATTAGTATTTGCCTTCAAACTTCACTTGACAGTAATTTTTTTTTTTTACCCCTTTCCGCATGATGAGCTCCCCTCAGTAACATAAATCAAAAGGAGGGAGGAAAGGAAAGGAGGGAGGAAAGGAGGGAGGAAAGGAGGGAGGAAAGGAGGGAGGAAAGGAGGGAAAACTAGCTCTGATGCCTTTGATTTTGTTTTGCTTATCAATAGTGCACAGTGATTGCTGGAGATCTCTTAGCTTATTTAAAATTATGCTGAAGACTTAATTAGTGCAAGAACATTTTGAAAAAGTTCAGATAAAATATTGGTTCCTCATCTAAGATCACAGTTTGGTTTCTACTGTTATTTTTATAAACTGGAGGGTGAGAAGACACCAGACTGAGCAACAGTCAGGATAAGTTTTCCTCCGCCCACTCCTTACAAATGCTGCTTGATTTTAAATACGGATCCAGACACATGATTGTTCTACCACAACTTCCCATGTTATCACACAAAGTGAATTGTGGAAATTGACCATATGGATGTGGCTGCCATGAGCTAAGAACAATTTACAGTGAAGGAATTTAAATCTCCTCTGGTAAGGTTCACCTGGCACATTTTGCCTCACAGTTGCAAAGTCATCTAGCGTAACTCAGCTGACAGACTTGGTTGCGTCTCTGCATCTTGACAAATGTATACCACAAAAACGCAAATGCACTGTACTAGCTTCTGACCGGTACACAACAACATCCTACTCAGTCGCACAGTTGTGTAACATAAGCATTCAGCTGCCCAAACCCAAGTTTGATTTCACAAGTATTGAGTGCTTTATTACAGCAACCTGAAGCTTTCAAACAAATGGAACATCACCTTTATAATACAGTTTATCATATGCATAAAAGTACCAGTATGATTTTCAGTTGCAAGTCTTGTGTTCTTCAATCTATGGCAAGTATTTCCTGATCAAAATGAAAAGAATGCAGTGTGTAATTTTTTTAGGATCTGGCATCTTCTACTTTATATAGGAGGGTTTATTAACAATGTGCAAATAAACCTTTACTGAAGAGCTAATTGATTAATTCTTTTTTCAGCTAACTTTGAACTGGGGCACAAAGTACCTTCTGTGCTGTAAACATAACGAATTCTCCACAAATTAGAAGCTGAAAAGGCCTAAGGAACTGGGTACAAACTCTTCTCAAACACAACCGTGGCTGAGCTCAAGTCTTCCAAATGGAATTTGGAGTAGTCTGTGTTTGGCATGTGTCACTGTGCTGCCACAGAGCACAGGCTTCAAAGACTGTTGAATATAAAAGCATACTTTTAGCTTTGAAACACGACGGCCTAATAAAAGCATGCAGCAGTATTTTCATCCGTAATACGGTAGAATTCATTCATAGTTTATTACCAGTGTTGACACAGCCAGGTGAGCACTGTACAAGCAAAAGGGATTGTATAAAACTACCTCTGATTAAACTCTCTGTAACACTCATACGGTATGTCATTTAGTCACCTTAGGTTACTATTCCAAACAGCAATTTTTTGTAGACATAAGTTACCCTGAAAAAAAGCAGCAATTACAAATACCCTTCTCCTTGTTTTTTATACATTGCAAAATTTGTCGTTGCATTTACCTGTCTTCTTTTTCAGTAGCTTACAATCTAGAAGCACAGGGAGCCTTTGTTTTCCAGCTAGCTGTGGCCAGGTTAAGTCAGCTCTGGCTCTCTTCAGTTTTTCTGGTTAAGTGTAACATCTCACACCATTACTAAAAGTCCTATAATTTTTTTTAAAAAACAGTTTTGTTGCTTTGTGGTTTGTTTTTTTTAGAGCCACTAAGTGGTAACTATAACCACAGACTAAACACCAGTAGTTATTTGCTTTCCTGTATACATTCTTCCCAAAATGAATCCTTTTACATTTTCAGGTTCCATTTTCTGCTCTGCTCACTGCAACGGGATAAGAAAGAATTTCATCCTTAATTTCCTTATTTTTAGCGTAGCACAAGCAGAAACATCTTAACACATTACTCCCACCCCTTGCAATATGAAGACTGTTGACTGGCAAAGGCCGGGCAGATGGACTGAAAGGTTCCCCATGTTTCCTTCTCCTACAGCTGTCAGCTTGAGAGCCTGTTTTCAACCCAGTGCAGCCCCTTCCTGACTTTCAGGTGTATCGTGGCATTTCACACTGCTCACAGCGATTTAGTGCTGGGTGATTTAGAAAGGTGCAGCTATCACAATTCCATGGAGCCCCTTCGAAGTCTTCATCTCTTGGTTGAGTCCGTGAAGTCTGCTTGGAGCTGGTCTGATTCTCTAAAAAAAGCCAAAGGAAAACATTTTCTTATTTCAGAAGAGAAGGATGATAGACAAGATTACACTGCTGCATTTGTCACCTCATTAAACATTCTGTCGTAAAACGAACACGGAAACCTTTCCACTCAGGTCTGTTGCTAAAGCACTTCTAATTCGGTTTGTGAAATTTGAATATTCAAGTACTTCATACCTGTAAAGAGTCGCTTAAACATACTACATGAAAAAGAAAAAGAACAGTCACCACTGTTAGGTCACTGATACTGCTGAAGGTTTAGCAGCTTAAAGCCGTACTGAAAAGCTTGTTACTGACACTGCAACAGCATCTTGTTAAGGAATGACTTCATGGGTTAATGTACAGCAGTCTATTACCAAATTCTAAATTCCAGTAACACCACTTTATCTGAAGTGAAGGACTACTTCTAACTTAGCTCCTTCAAACAATCTGACAGATGATACTTGCAGCATCCTTTCCTAGCACTTATCCAGGCTGAAGAAATTGCAATACAAAAGAAAAAAATTCATGATAGGCCTGTTTCAAAACAAGATGACTGGTTTTGTTCCTCATGGCTTTGTAGCAGGGATGTGTGTATGTGAAGCAGCATTTAACTCTGTTTCTATTTGTAAAATCAGCGTGTATGCCAATCACACGTTAGGTATTAACCTACAGAAAGACTCGGTTTTCTGATGTCTCCCACCACCACTTCCAGACCTCAGATTATCTACTAAAAGTGACAAATACTCCTAGGATGTGGAAACACAACATTTTACAAAACGTTAGTATTTGAAACATTAGCACACATACCTAAGAGGCAAGGTTAAGATGCTCATCTGCTAAACAAACATCTGCAGAACAGCCTGATTAAAAGTGATCTTAGGTTGTGAAAAAGGACTGCAATTTGTAATTCCAAGTGAACACGTTGCTGTCATCTGCTAAGAGATCAAGCAGATGGCTGATGGCAAAGCTAGTGCAAATAGTACTTGGGTTTGTCTTCAGAGATACTTGAAGAAAATAAAAGTAACTGCCTTTCTTGGATGTAAACCCTCTCCAGTCCAGAAGGTGCACAGCCATGTCAACAGTGTTTGGCCTCAACAAATGCCTTCTAAGGAAGCAGGCAGCAGCAGCACCAGACTGCACTCATGTCTACTAGCCAGATGGCACTTTGGAGCAAACCCTTGTCTTCCTGTACCTACCTGTCTGCTGACATCCTCAACAGCTCAGTATTAAGGAAATGGTATTTTTAAAGAAAAAAATAACTATTCTGATGACTCCATGTTAAAAGTCAAGCTCAGAATACAGCACACAAGCTCTAAAACTGATCTCTAATAAGATGACAGACAAAACCAGGAAGCTAGTCATAAAAGTCATACAAATCTTTACATGACACTACCTTTCCAATTACCAAATGAAATCACTTATTCAATGAAAGTTTTGCATGCTATTTTCCTCTGAAATAGTAATTAAAATAGGCTAGTGTAACTAAGAGTATCTCTTCAAGCATCACAAAATAGCATTGCCTTAAATCAACCACATGACCACTGCAATTTAACATGAATCTAGGCAACTGCCTTCATGCCACTGCTCACTTGCTGCTACTGTCTTTCCTGGATGCTACCACCTTTGCAGGGAACTCGTTCTAGTATTGGTTTGGGGTCTTTATTGAACCATAAGCAGTAGTTCTGGGCTTTCTTTTTCTTTTAAATTTCCACATACTAACCACTTTATTACACCAAAGCACAAAATACTTGCTTCAAAAGAGTGGGAAAAATTTCCTGACATGAATTCAAAATTCAACTGCAAAAACCTTTGTGAAGCGCTTATCAGCAAGTGGAGCTTATTTACAAAATTTGTATTTTTCAAGCAGACTATATGATTACTGACTCAGAAGGGTGACTTCTTTTTCACTAACGGTTTTGGTGCATGCTAGTTACAGTAAGAGGAGACACAATATTAAAAATCTTATCACACATAACATTTTCAGATAAAAGTCTACTGTTTTTTCTGTATCAGAGCACAGGATCCGAGGCTGGATATTTCAGCAGAAAGATACAAAGTGTTTAAAAACTTTGACTAACATTTGAAGCCATTCTTCTAAAAGATTTCAGGAAGTAAGAGAAAAAAAAAAACCAAAGGTCCAAAAATACTTGAGACAAAAGGTGGGATTCTGCTCCAAAATCGCCACTAAACTTGGTGTAGTTCAGAGAGCTACTGAGCTACCTGCCACTAGGTGTCTTCTGAGGATGAGCTGAGTCACTCTGGAATGTACTGACTGAATCTCCACTGGACAAGAAGTGACACTACACACATTGCTCCAGTGCTTGAATAAAACTTCAGCATCCTAAGCTGGCTATGAATCCTAGATACTATTCAATTAGCACAGAAAATTTTAGAAACCAGTAAGGAACTTGTACAAGTGGGACACTGCTATCTCTTTCAACCGCTGTGAGGAAATGTGTTCTGTCTTGGTCTTTAAAATGTCTGAAGCTCTTGCTGTGCTGAAAATTCAGAGCTACTGAGAAATTCATACTCTGCACAAAAAATAGGTAAACTGGGACCACATAAGTTAAAATTTCCATTTATATTTTTCATTATATTTTAAAAAGCTGCTGTGACCAATTAAACTTACCTAAAAGATCCAAACTAAACTATAAAATCCTAACAACACATATTAGAAGACAGCTAAACAAACCTGACATAGAGCTTGTAACCTAGAAGTATTAAAAAAAAAAAAGCAAAATTAGGAAGCTCACGTTAATCCGTAGTGTACTTTCAACTCTTTTTCTAAGAGTGAAAAACAGTATTTACAAACAAAATATTCACAGAACATTCATCTGCAACAACCTGCTTGAGGAAAACAAGTTGTAGTCAGGTTACATTTTACTTATATTACAATGCTCTGGTTTGGTTTATATACAGAGGAAAGTTATAGAATTGCTTCCTGTCATCACAGGGTTTTTTAGATTAAAAGAAGGAAAAATCCCCAAAACTTTCTCAGTGCATCAACAAACTTGATGCTTGTTTGTTGACCTACCCTTCTTATATGGCTTTGGTGGCACAACAGGACCAGGCTCTATGTTATCGTAGAAGTTACATGTGGCTTTCGGATCAAAGTTCCCTGTCAGAAAAGAAAAGTAAGAAAGCGTAACTCAAAGGTTATTTACATGCCTATGCCAGCGACATGAACATCTACAGTGTTCAGCTTTTATATAGCTTTTTATTATGAGATTATATATTAGCTTTTTCCTGAGTAGTCTGTTGCCATATTTTCAGGTTTGTATTGATTCTAGTAATTTTTAGCAGGCTAACTCCATATTGAAGAATCAACTCCAGCTTAGCGTTTCGTATTGCTTAAAAAATATGAGAAAAGGTAAATCCTTCTGTAAGACACATTCTTGCTAAAAAAGGAGAGCTGTGAATATTCTAAGCTATTTGATTGTATTTACGTCAATTATCCATTCAGAAAGAGTGTTTCTACAGACCTAAGTAGATCTCTGTTTGCCAGCTTCTTGGTTGCAACCTGTAGTTCTGTTTTGTTGTTCAGAGCCTTGTCAGCAAAAAGCTAAAAATCTAAGTAAACGATCTTCACTAAGGAGTATTTTTTTTTTCATTTGCTCTTGACAAAGTCACTTTTAAATCACCACTTTCTTGGTAATCATCTTGGCGAACAGAAATATTAGCAACTCATGTTTGTCAGGTTGCAACTGGAAAAGACACCTTTTAGAGATAAGTTGCTATTGAACTTTAAAAGAGTCGACGTATCCACCTTTAAGCACATAATATATTACAATCATGGAATCATGGAATCATTTTACTTGGAAGAGACCTTGAAGACCACAAAGTCCAACCATCAACCCAGCACTGCCAGGTCACCACTAAACCACATCACTAAGTGCCACATCTACATTATCTTTTAAATACCTTCAGGGATGGTGAGTCCACCACTTCTCTGGGCAGCCTGTTCAAGTGCTTGACAACCCTTTCAGTGGAAAAACTTCTCCTAATGTCCAATCTAAACCTCCCCTGGTGAAACCTGAGGATGTTTCCTCGTCTTATCACTTGTTACTTGGGAAAACAGACTGACTCCCACCTTGCTACAATCTCCTTTCAGTTACTTGTAGAGAGTGAAAAGCTCTGAAAGGAAGCTGAGCTTCCTTTACTCCAGGCCAAACAACCCCAACTCCCTCAGCCGCCCCTCACAGGACTTGTGCGCTAGACCCCTCACCAGCTTCATTGCCCTTCTTTGGATGTACTCCAGCACCTCAATGCCCTTCTTGGAGTGAAGGGCCTGAAACTGAACTCAGCATTCAGGGTGTGGCCTCACCAGTGCCAAGGATAGGGGTACGATCCCTTCCCTAGTGCTACTGGCCACACCATTTCTGATACAGGCCAGGATGCCATTGGACTTCTTGGCCACCTGGGCACACTGCTGGCTCATATTCAGCTGGCTGTTGACAAACACCCCCAAGTCCTTTTCTGCTGGGCAGCTTTCCAGTCACTCCTCCCCAAGCCTGTAGCATTGTATGAGGGTGGTTGTAATCCAAGTGCAGGACCCAGCACTTGGCCTTGTTAAACCTCATACAATTGGCCTCGGCCCATCAATCCAACCTGTCCAGATCCCCCTGTAGAGCCTCATGACCCTCAAGCAGATGAACATTCCTGCTCACATCTAAATAATGTCTTTAAAAAACTATCAATTCTGTACCTCTAGATTGAAGGAGATCAACTTCTTTCAGTGTACAGTCAACATTTATCTGGAGCTGTCTGTTGAGGCCTCTCAATCTGGTCATTTCCTCAGGCTAGAAAGAAATAACCCAAAATAGTAATTGTGGGAAAGTCAGCATCTCATCTAACACAGAAATAACATTGCTATATCTTTGTTAGCAGCTTTATTAGAAACTGAGTAGAGATAAGGCACTGAATAAGAAGTCAAGATACCACTGTCTGTCCCATTCCCCCCTACCCAATTTATTCCATAAAAATACCCCTTCTTCTATTAGCATTAGCAGAGGAAAACAACAAAACAAGTTACTTAATATTAAAATTCATTAGTAACAAGACATCGCTGAGCTCAAATTTATAAAACTATACACCTTACAAAATTCTGTACAAATTGATGACTTGCTGTGTGAGTTTCCATCAAGATGATCAGCAGACAGAGCATGAGCTACAGCTCACACTAATTACTCCTTGATTACAAACAGAATATGGTCAGAAGTTTAATTATTTGCATCACCCAGAGGAGCTCCAACACGACAAACCTTCTAGTCCACTATGTTTAAATCATTCAATGCTGCAATATGGTAATTATTCTTAACAGAATAATCAGTTACTTCAGACCACATATTTGAATATCATTAAGAAACCCCAAGTTACTAGAATGAAAAGTGTTCTTAATGCAGCAGTGATTACTAACACAGTTATTCCATATGTAGGAATAACTGTCTTATCCTAGAACACATTTCAGCATCACATACAGAGTCACAAAATCACAGAATGTTTGAGGTTGGAAGGGACCTCTAGAGGTCATCTGGTCCAACCCCTCTGCCCAGATGTCAGATGGCTTTGAATATCTGTGAAGATGAAGACTCAACAACCTCCCCGGGCAACCTGTGCCAGTGCTCAGTGAACCACACAGTAAAGAAGTGTTTCCTGATGGATCCTCCTATGTTTCAGTCTGTGACCACTGCCTCTGGTCCTGCCACCGGACAGCAGTGGAAAGAGCCTGGCTCTGCCCTCTTTGCAGCCACTCTTCAGGTATTTATGTACATTGGTAAGATCCCCCTGAGCCTTCTCTTCTCCAGGCTGAACAGTCCCAGCTCTCTCAGCCTATACTAACAGGAGATAATGCTCAATCATCTTTGTGGCCCTTCACTAGACTCTCCATTATGACTGGACTGGGCAGCCCACTCCTGGACATCATACTCCAAAAGTGTGGCCTCACTAGTGTTGAACAAAGGGGAAGGGTAACCTCTCTCCTCTTGCTGGTAACATCCTAATGCAGCCCAGGATATCATTAGCCTTTCTTGCCACACTGCTGGCCCATTTTCAGTTTGGTTCCCACCAGGACCTCTTCTGCAATACTGCTTTCCAGCCGAGTGGCTCCCAGCTTCCCTAAGAAGACCATACAGGAGATAACATTGAAAGCCTTACTGAAGTCTAGGTAGACAATAACAACTGCTCTCCCCTCACCTACCAGAACAGTCTTTTAATCCTAAAGGTTTTTCAAATTGGTCAAGCTTGACTTCCTCTTGGTGAATCCATACTGACTACTGCTGATCACTTTCTAATCCTTCACATGTCTGGAAATGGCCTCTAGGATTAGCTGCTTCATTACTTTCCCAGGGATCAAGGTGAGGCTGACCAGTCTACAGTTCCCTGGGTCCTCCTCCTTGAAGAAGGGAGTGACATTTGCTCTCCTCTAGTCTTTGGCCACTTCTGAACACCGTAATCTCTAGATAATAAAGATCCTCTACAGTGGCCTCACAATGCCATCTGCCAGCTCCCTCCACACTTGTGGGTACATCCCACCCAGGACTATGAACTCATATATGCCTGCTTTGCTTGGATATTCCCTGACCTGATCCTTTTCCACCAAGGGTATACCTTCCTAGCTCCAGACTTTTCCCGGGGTCTCTGGGACTCAGGATTCCTGCAGGCCTGCAAATACTGAGGCCCACATTTTTGCTAGGCTTCTTTTTGTCACCTAGGTACCTAGAAGCCCTTCTTTTTGTCTTTGACATCCCATGCCAGATTCAACTCCTGCTAGGCTTTAGCCTCCCTAACCTCATCCTTGCACACTCAGGCAGCACCTCTGTATTCCTCCCAGCAACACACCTGTCAAATGCTGCCCTGAGACAGGCAAGACAGAGAGAAGCCATGCCAGTTAAGCAGCTAACTGTCCTTACTGCACCTTCCAGTCTACATCTGTGCACTTTATGCCAATGCAGCGGAAGTCTGAACTGATTTGGCTAACAACCGCACAAAGCAGAAGTTATTTTTCAGTCAGACGAATTCTCTTATCAGAGCCACACATGTTTGGGCTGGAGTCACTTGCAGGTAGAAGTCACACAACCAGGAAGAATCAACAAGGAAAGGAGGAGAGAGAGAGGTGTCAACTCTTCAAGCCAACACCACCACTGAAAAGTTACTTGGCACATCCTGCACAAATCAAACGGAAAACAGACTGTCTATGAGATGAAACTAGTAAACAAAGTACCTCAATATAACAAAATGCCTTTAAAAAAACCAAAACCATAGTGAAACCTTGCTGCATGAACATCAAGCTGTATATGGCTCAGGCTTGTTCAACAGAGTTGGACATACACTTTTACAGGTTGCTAGGAAAATAACTATCTATTCAGGTCTGTGGTCCAGAAAAAGCACATGTATACAAGTTTCAGAAATTCTGTTGTGAACACTAAGCTGGACACATATTTGTTTCTTAAATTATAAGAACTGGCTAACAAAAAGCCAAGAACTTACAAAAAAATAATCTCCGAAGACTGAAGATTTTATACCCCCAAATTTTTTTTTTTTATAATACTTTAGTTCATGAAAACATAAAAAAAATAAATTTGTATCTTGAATTAAAATGCTAATAAAATGCTTACTGTTGGAATTGCGGTTGTACAGCTAACTCTTCGAAGTCGCCTCTGCATTAGATCATGCTCCATACCATTGACTTCGGCTTTCAGGCGTTCAAGCTCTTCTTTCTCAAGCTTCAGTTCCTTTGCTAATCGCTCCATCCTTGCGCGTTGGTGTAACAGCAAGGCTAATGTTTTACACAGAAGAAATAGTTACTAACACACAAAAACATGGAAAACCGAATTCTTAACTTATGCGTAAGATTCATGAGTGACCTTTCTGGAAAAAAAAGTGATCATAAACATGCAGCCAAATATCAGTGTGAAGATGCTTTCATGCCAAATGAACCACGATTTAGAACAAAGTTCTTCCAGAATAAAAACACATTTTAGACAGTAACTTGAAGTTGATATTACCATTTTGGTCAAAGCTTCTTTTTTTGCATTTGGTCTTTCTTGTCTCAAAAATAGAAAGGCACCTGTACAGGGAGACAGCTTCTCAGGATGAAACAGCAGCCTAGTTATATTAATACTGTACTGACAAAAAAAAAAAAATAAACACCAGAGGTAAGATCAGAAGGTAACACACACTCCATATCTGCTGCTCAATAGCAGCTGACACATGAGCCTTGAGACACCAGTCAAATGTTATTCCTGAATTGTTTTATTCACTGCTATTGCAGATTATGCCACAATACTTTAAGTAGTCTTAGTTTTCCAGAGAGTATTGTAATTTTCAATATTGTAAGCTCCCCAGTGCTCAAAGGCAGAACTACAGAACTTTAATAAAACAGATTAGATAATTCTGAAAATAAAACACGGGGCCAACTCAGGTGCTTCAGAGTCTTTAATCCTACAATAGAGCTGATTCACTGTCCTCTAACCTCTCTCTGCTGTTAATCATTCTCTCACATTTTTGTCATGGTACTGAAATTTATGACTCTCAGTCACAAGCTGATATTGGGCTCCCAGAACAGCAAAAGAAAGCATCTTGACTAGCTAGACAATAATATTCGGTTTCTGCATGAAGAGCATTTCTCAGTGTTTCATCATGATGCAATACTGGCCAAGCTAACCAGCGCGATGCTTAGCACTTCCTGATCTGGCTGTTCTGACCTGATTAAAGTCTACTAGGACAGATAAAAATAAGAGAAATTTGCTGTGGGTATTCAGACAAGCACGCTGCTGACAGAACAATCTTCCAACAAACTGTTCAAATGTTATGAAGATACAGAATCTGAAAAATGCTATTTCATATAAAGCACCAGCCAGCATCTGTCCTTTTCTTCACCCTTATCCAACACAGGCAAAGAAAAGCTACGTGATATCTCAAGAATACCTGCATACTAGCTGAAAAAAAAGTTAGAAAAATAAGCAACAATATGAGACAGATTACTGGGGGAGGATAAAAATACCCACCAGTCAGGAGCATAAAAACAACAGTGTTTTTTATCAGATGTCAGTATTCTGTGCAAAAAATGTAGCACTATACTTTGGATTTTCTATGGATCCACCAATTCACAGTCAAAGAATAAATACTGAAAAACGTTTTTGTCATACAGGCACCAGTATTACTGAACAGAACTGTTCCCTGTTTTTTAAAGTAGCATAAGTCATACAATTATAGTTTAAGAGATCACAATAATATTTTAAAGTAGATACTAGACTGTATGATTTTCCATTATTACTATCAAACCTTGTCTTTATATGACTCCTCCAACTTAACATCTGATACGACTACATTACACAGCTTTGCATTATACTCCAGAACAACTCATCAAATATGACTCACACTACAAAGAAACAGTGGAAGTACAGACACTAGAATGGATTTTTGGTAACACTTTTCACAATGGTTCATATTCAAAAGAAAATTACATAA
>JAVSBS010002848.1:8115-33129 GCA_033124195.1 Coracias cyanogaster
AAGAACGGCGGGGAGGGGGCGGAGTGAGGGGAGGGGGAGATCCAGACAGCTACCAGCAAGTTAATCTAAGCACAAAAGTACACAAGACTTTTGAACATCGCTTGAAGGAAAGAGTAGTTGAAAGCACGGCAGCAAACAGAGATTTGGATAGAATATGAAATCTGGTTTATCAAAAGTAAATCATGGGAATGTAATCAATAGCTTTTTTGATACGGCTCCTGGAGGTCTTTTCAAAGAGAGGAAAATCAGCGGATCTAATCCTAGCTTCAGTAAATAGTCTGATGGCAAGTCAAAAGAAATGATTGCCTTAACAATAGATACGGGGATTAATACAACAACTGGAAGGAAGCGGTTAGTGTGAAGACTGCAGGCTGGGATCAAATTCAGAGGCACAGGGAGGTCTGCAGTGGCATTAGGTAAGGATCCCTTGGCTTTATTAAAGATTGAATGAAATGCAGTGATTACAAGAGAGTGCAACCAACAAAAAGGTCTGTGAGAATCTGAAACCTCTGCTGGAAGCAATGGAGCAGAAGGACCTGTTAGCTGGTTGAACTTGAGGGATGCTGGACCACACAAACTAAAGCTGCATGCCTGAAATATAGGCAACATACTCTTCCCCATATGGTCCGTCTCGAGCAAACACCTCTTGGGGCATTTTCTGAACAGTCCCATAGAGCGCAATGCTCCTTGATGGTGCAGAATCTGTGACAAGTTTGCATACATGCCTGCAAATGGCCAATGCAGATCTGCCTACAACTACAGATGGGGGCAAGAACGCTTAAAGAGGGGAGGAAAGGGATAATTTAATCGATTATGATGGTGGCACAGGAGTAATCAGCCCTTTCCAGCCATGTCCTCCATGCCTTAGAAGCCCCTACCTGCCTGGCAACTTCTCATGCAGAGCCTGATCTTTCGTGGCTTGTCTCCAGCATCCCTTGATGCTATATGGTTGGTCACATCAAATCAAGAGACAGCAATCACACCAGATGGCTGCCCCAGAAACTGAAGTCCTGCAGGTTAGCTACAATAATGCTGGAAAGCCAGGAGGAGGAAAAAAAACAAAAAGGAAAGGAAAAAAAAAAAAAAGAGAGAGATAAAGGAAAAAAAAGATAGGAACTAAATCCAGTTTTGGTTCTGGGAAAGAAATTATGAAACCAAGGCAAAAACCATTTTGCTGACTTTCCCAATTTCCTTCAAGTGAAGGAGTTGAGAGACAGGCAGCAGCATGCTGAACAGCAAGAGTACCAGTGAGGAGCACAGGAAACATCTACAACATCAGTATTCACCTCCAGAAAGGTGAAAGGGGAGAAAAAGAAAACTGCTGGGAAGAAATCAGCCCTACCTGTTGCTTATTCATCTTTTGTCTTGCATGCCTTTCAAACACTGAATATAATATGGTGTGGGAAGCCGACATATGGGATAACAGAAGAGGAGGCTTTCAGGTGCCCCTTTGATTTCACTGGGATTTCAGTTCTCAAATGACCTCATGAAGTGGGGTGGTTTCAGACTGACACTCAGACCTTCTGTGGTAAGGAAACATGACTCCACACAAAGACAATAACAAGAGTGGTCATTTTTGCTTAGGAATTTACTGATACTCTCTCAGTGGTACTAAACAATGATTTCTGGTCTTGACAAAAATCTGAGACAGATGCTCTAGCAAGCTGAATGCAAGAGCCCCACAAAAAACTCAATCCTGTATTAGTGACACTGGTATTATGCCTCCAGCCAGTAACATAATCATGGCCCGGTTGACTAATTCTCTCCACTTGTAAGCTGCTGGAAGTTCACCCAATGTAACAGCAAAGTAACATAGGTGTGAGCTATCCCTTATAATTATTGTTCTAACAATCTGTTCAGTAGTAAATTTGGCCCCAGGAATATCTCAACATTGCTCAATGCAAGGAGTCAGTAGAGGCGTCCTGGTGACTACAGGAGATCAGCCTGGTGCTATCAAATCACTGAACTGCAGAAATGTTGGCTGGAAGGGATCTCTGGAGCATGCTGGTCCAGCCTCTATCTTGAAGCTGGATTAGCACCAACTCCACTCTCGCTCAGTCACTAATTTCTCTAGCCACATCTAAAAAACCTCCAAGCATGGAGATTGCACAGCCTTTCTGGGTGGCTGTTTCATTGCTGCACAACTCTTGGAGTGGAGAAATCTGTCTTATGTGTAAGTGCTCTTCAGGTACCTTTTGAATCCAACCTTGGGGACAACATAACTTGAGCTCAAGGAAGAGCCATACTACCCCCTCTTACACTGCACAAGTCATCTATATAGTTAGGCGTCCACTTTTTCACCTTTAAAAATAATAACCAATAAATTTCCATTGGGAGGAGGTAAATTGTAAGACAGAATTGTAAATTTGCAAGGGTAAATTGTAAGACACAAGCTTCAGTGAAGGTGATGTCTATTGACTTGGAAACAGTCAGGATTTCACGTACTTTCCAGGCAGCTGGCACAAAATACATCCTGGCTAACTGACTGGGCAAACATTGAGAATGAAATTATAAGAATGATTAAAGGTCTGGAAAAACCTGCTAGTGCCAAAACAAGACATCTCAACTAAACTTCAAGAGAGAGAGAAAACAAAGTCTAATTGCAGTCAGCAAGGGCCTAAACAAATGGTAAGAAGATTTCCTACCACGGATATCTATTTGGATATCTATTTAATGTGGGAAAAAAAAAAAAAAAAAGGCTTAACAAATTCCTGTGACTGAATTCACTAATGAGACAAACGAGGATTAGAAGAAAAACATTGCTTGGGAACGGTTTAACACTGACTGGCATGAATTACCAGAAGAGTCTTTCAGGACTGTCTCTTCAAATCAAAGAAACTAATGGTTGGGGCTATACAGAAGGTCCAGCTAAATTTCACATAGTCAAACAGAGGAGCTCCAGAGGTTCCCTTCCAACATCAACCAGCCCATGAGTCTGTGTGAAAATGATTTCAAGCTGGCCAAGAGAAAAGGGGGTAGGTGTGATTCCTGGGGTTCTTCTTTTAACAACATAGTTATCATGTTCACGGATCGAGGGTAAATTAAAACCAACAAAGATTAGGAGGGTCCATAATGGACTCCGTGTGATATGTAAGAAGCCCCAGTAATGGTTTCTGCCAAGCTTTTGTCCCATCCTTTGTCAAGTGTTCCCAGTGGTAGAGACTCCACAATGTCCGTATAGACCCTAATCAATTCCTAGGCTTCTCTCTGCTGATTACCAGAAAGATTTTGTCTGTTTTCTAAAATATTAGATTTCTGTGACTGCAATTTAAAGCCCAGATCTCTAGTTATACCCAGACTGGTTATGTTGAGCAGATTTTTTTTTTTCTCCTGCTGCTTATTTGCAGTAGGTTTTTGCACATACCACACCAACAAGGTGTGATTTCTCCCCTTACTGTTTTGTTTTCCAGAATGAACATCCCCAGTTCTTTCAATTTTCTTCCCCCACAGCATTCTTCAGATCTTTTATCATTCCCCTGGCTCTGCCTGGACTTCAATTTCTTCAAGGGCTTTTGACCCCAAATAGACTTTTAACTGGACCAGACATACCCATCAGGGATCATTTGCCTCTCGTCCTTTAACCAAAACAAAAGTTTGGTTCCAGTTTGTTGTTTATGTTACTTGCAGCCCAACATAATCAGCAGTCAAATGTAAGAGAGGTTGTCTGCCTGTTCAGTCCCTCCTCTAAACCCTCAACATGGAAAATAGACTAAAACAGGCAATAAAGACTGAGAAATTCTGATTTTGCTGGTAGAGAAGAGAAGCTCACGAAGTTCAGGAAGCCAAAATGTTCCAGCAGGAGCAGGAACTGAGAGTAACTCATCCAGACCCTTATCGAAGCCTTGGTAACACAATCACCTTTCAGCAAATTCCAGTAATATCAGTGCAGCAGGTGGATGCCACACTCCAATGAACTTTGTGTTGCAGAGTCACAGCTGAACAGGATAAATAAACTGCAAGCAGTAAGATCATCCTGGAGGAGAAGCAGAAAAGCTATCAGAAAAGTGTGTCCCACATCACACTCTCCAACTCCTTAAGTGCCACGTCAGGTTCCGTTATCTCTTGGCTTTATACGTGAAATGGAAGGGTAAAAATACAGCTTTGCCCTCCAAAAATCAACAATTGCTAAAAAAAGGCTTCTTCAAAAAAACCCCCATCATTTCCTCATTTTAGTTCCTCTCCATTTACACAGCCCAGCAGCTCACACAGAGAGGAACCTCACTGAGATACCCTTACAGAGATGGGCTTCACAGCGTATGTGGGACTTTCCTTATTATAAATAAGGACTGTATTGCCTTCAAACACCAGAAAGCTCAAATGTCAAAGGAACGGAGGTAATCAGAGAAATTATTCTGCAGAGGAGGCAACACCGTCTGCTGTGGTTTTACTTTTTTCCCCAGGGAAACTGCTGACCAGGACTGGTTTGTCAACAGACCTTGACATCATCTCCTAAAAACAGTCACCCTCAACATCTGAATCTCTCTCTCCCTGAACACAGCATCTGTCTGAGGGGAGGACACTGGTAACTCAGTACATCACTGCTCCTGAAAACGCTGTTTTCCACCCTGACTTGTCTCTGAGATGTCAACATCACTAAGCATCGATGTGAGCAGTGCAGGTCTCTAGGGAGCCGTGGGCAAAGCTGTGTAAGATCTCCTTGGAATGGCCATGGTGCACCTACCACTCCAAGACATTGCACCCCTTGTTCAGTCAAAGGAGCTTGCTGGGTAGGCTTTACCTCTAGCCAGCACTCATGCAGCTGCAACGCTTGCTTTTCTCCCCAGATTGCTGATAGCTTCTCCAAGCACCTGACTCCATCCGAGATGGCCGTAGCTCCTCATGTTATGTCCCTCTTGGCTGGGCCCTTTAAGTTCATTTGTGATCCATGATGTTCCTTCACTTTTTGCATACAACAACCACATGTCTTGCCTGGTACTTTAACAGCAACCAGTGTAACACCTTTGCCTGCAGTCCCCAGCCAACACCACTGCCTTGTTAAGGTATTAATTCAGGATGCAACTGGAAATAAGATGTCACCTGCTAAGCCATCCATATGCACAATGGATGACTAACAATGAGTCCAGCCAAGTGTATGCCTCCAAGGAGGATAAATCTCATGGCTTCAAGAAGCTCTAGAGGTATGCAGAGATGAAACTGTACAAGCAGATTTAAAACCTGTTAGAAGTCCTCTGTAATAGCTCAAGCTGCCGTCGAAGTTTCTAGACACAAAATGTCTTGGAGGGGAATAATCACACAACCCAAGCCATCCCAAAGCAATTTAAATGCATAATTAAAAAATAAGAAAAACAGTAACAGTAAAAAAAAAAAAATCCAGTCCCACTTCTCTTCAAAGATTTATCTGGAGCAGAGGTTTCTTGGCCACATTACAAACTCCTGGAAGTCCCAGGTCTTCCGCAGAAGACATTCACCACAGTAACAATTCAAGCATGGACACACAACAAACATGTTCCAAGAGTTTTCTGAAAACATTAACTGACAAAGCCCAGCCAAGTTTTTAGGCTTGCCATCCAAGTCCCATGAATAGAAGTATACTCTATAAACACAGATGTATCTCTAGAAACAATGATACCAAACAGGAGATCCCCATTTACATGTATTCTACCTACAGAAAACCAAGTTTAACGTAAGGCACCTTTCTTTTTCTTCTCTGGTATTATTAATTGTACTAGCCATAAAATTGTTAATAAAATGGCACTTAAATTGCTCATAACATTAAAACTCTCTCCCCATGAAATGAATGAAGTTTCTCCTCTCAGATCCTCTCCATGAACTGTGGGAAATTTCACTGCACTGATTATAGGGTTTAATAAAAGTTGATTTTTGAGTAAACAGTTGTTGTAGCAAATTGATCGCTGCACTTACGTGCTCTTCTCTGTTATCATTCATACCCTTTCAGGGAACACAACCCTACACTTTCAGAATGATGTCATTAAGATGATGTTATCTTTTTCCCACCTCCAACTTCTGATCTGTATCTTCCAGAATGAAAATCCAGCATGTTGTGGTACCCTGTTAAACTATCCCCATTACCCTTCAAATTATGTCTCTGTAATAAAACCTGACTTCACTCCTCTTGTGATCCTTGTGTCCTACCTGCCCCATCATCTTCTCCTCCCAATGGCCAAGCATCAGCTCAATGATGGCGTACCAGGGATACTTCCTTCACCACCTGCCCCTGGTTGCCCTGTTTGCACATAGCGCTGTGAGACAGGTCACAGTTCTTCTGGAAAGACAGGACAGGAGGCCAAAGAGATAATGATCCAAGCCAAGCACGATTTCTCAAACCAAATTACTAACTGAGGAAAATCTAATCTCAGTTCAACTATTAATTAAAAGAGGGAATCAGAAGTGAAAATAGATAAGCAACAACCCAAACTCATCAATCTTTAGCAAGTGGAAGAGAAATATAGATAAAGAAATAAAAATGTTATGTCATGAAGTTTAGAAGCATGGTGTGGGAACCTCAAGATATTAGGGAAAATCTGTAGCTTGGAAAAATAAAAGATTAATGAGAAGTTATTTTCAGAGGTTTTTCTGTTTAGTTGGTTGGTTTTGGTTTGTTGGGGCTTTTTGGTGGGGCTTTCTCAGGTTTTTTTTAAACAAAAGCATTACAATGAACAAAATCTTACAGATGGTACAGTCCAGTAGAGGAAAGCTCAATGTCTGATTTTGATCCGTATTTGGAAGGCAGCAGGGCAATGTGCATATGTCTGATGATGATGAAGAAGCTTTTTCCAGTCCATTAGTAACAAAGGCAGATATTAAACAACATCTACGAGAGATAAACATTTAAAATCAGCGGGCCTGGATAGCTTGCACCTAAGTGCACTCGCAATAGCTGGCTGAGAAGATCTATTTGAATACCGCCAAATGCAAAAGCTGTGCTCAAAGAACAGATTCAGCACAGACCTCCAGTGCGGCAGCCTGAAATCTGGAAAAGAAGTAATGTGGCAGCAGATTTGGGGATTAAAAGAGGTAAATAATTCAGGATGAGCTCCCCGTATGTGCTGCTGCGAAAAGGCTAATGCAACCATTTGCCGTACGAACGGAACAGGAAGGAAGAACAAGAACCTTTTGTACACGGTATTGGCAAGACCTGGGTTGTGACACTAACGTCATGCATTTTGAAAGGGCAATAGAGACAAAGGGAGGGCATGGAAAGGAAATGTAAAAGCAATTAGAGGAGCTCCACATCCTTCTGGAGCAAGACCTGGATGCCCTCACTATAAGGTTATCTCAGTAGACACTGGGCAACTGTGTTTAGGCAACTCAATCAGGTGCTGAATGTCTCCAGAGATAGTCTACTATAAGGGAACTCAATCTAGCAGAGGAAGGCACAATGGAAGCCCGTGGACATTCATAACTCTCTCTGGGGTATCTAGATTAGTAGCTAGAACAAGGAGAGCTAGATGTGCTGAGTTGTCCACCTCATCTCCCAAAGAGTTCAACAAAGTGCAAGTTATGCTTAATCAGAAACAGGTTGTTGGACTCAACTTACTGGAGGTAACTGGTGAAAATTAGCTGCTTTCAATAATTAGCCAAATAAAATAATCTACCCTTCCCAAGAGGGATTTCTCTAATCTTAATATAGCTACAACTGCATGGACTTCCTGGGTTTCTGATGTCAGATCTTGGCCCAGGCATGGAGACGTTACATTCCACTTGGATTTTCTCAAATAGCTGCTGGCCTCTAATCATGGAAGCCCACTCGCTCTTGCTGCTGTATGTTTGGAAAAAAAGACACATTCAAATAATGAAGTTTCAGTAATGTTCTGCACTTCAAGAGGAGGAAATGCTCCACAGAAGTCCTTACCAACTTCATTTTAGGGGCAGTCCTGTTTAATTAATGTCTTTTTGTTAGAAAATCCTGACCAAGGTCTAAATATCCATGTCACGAAGCAAGAAGAGACACAGTAAAGTCATATTTATACTGCTGGAGGCACTGGGTGCTGCAAATCCCCATGGTTTCACCAGGAAACGTGGTATTTTTCTTTGTCCTGGCATGGCTAGTGCATCCCAGTCAACAGAGCAGCAGCAGGTTTCCAGTCACCTTCATTGCACAGATAAGAAAGCTACCCAACATCTGTAATCCCGGAGACAACTAAACGAGGTATTCAGCTTTTTCAGAACCGTTTCACGATTTTTTGCTTCTGTAGCTTCTGGGGTTGCCAGAAATTACCAGCAGCTATTGGTATTTCACCAGCACAGACTGGTGGCAACGAGCTGGTCTCTGTACACACATGAATAGACAAAGACATATCAAAACCCAAGGCAGAATTCATTTGTCTAAAGCTTGTTGCCCCATTTCACATGAAATGCTCAAGCAGAGCTGGGACACTGTGTGGGCTGGCTGGTATGAGAAATGACATAGGGAAGACCCGTGCTCTCTGCACAGCCACCTGGAAGCCCTGAGTTATCTAAAATAGTGCAAGACCCTACCCATGGGCTTCTAAACATAAATCTCAAAGCTTTGGTGACCGTAATGACTAGAGCTAGATGCCTTAATCTACAAATGAGTCTGATCTTGTGGGGACAAAAGGAGGGTCTGCATCCAGTTCTTGCTAGCGGATGAAGGATGCTGGGAGTCTAGCTGTCCTCTGCATAATGTCCTCCTCTGTTCTAATGTATGGGAAAAATAAATCCATCATGAATGAAGGAGCTGTCCCGCTGTTACAAGGAAGAGACACCATTCTTACTTTTCTTTGCTATCTTCTGGTCTTCAAAGCAGGGACAATCATGTCATCAGTTCTGGGGTTGCTAGGTCCTACAAGCCCAGGCTTGGAATACACAGCCAGGGACACAGCAAACTCTGGCTGCAGCTGCCAATTACAGCCTATTTGGACGTAATGAAAACAAATGGATTGTGCAATTCCTGGGGCTGCAGATGTGCTGAGAGACAGTGTTTCAACTCACTATCTTAGACGCCCCATCCGTATAAAGGACATTTGTGCAGTACATGGCTTATCAGGCTCATCTGGGTGTTAATCTGGGAACATGGACCCAGAACACATCTGCAGCGCTGGGATTTCACAACCCAGCTGCTTTGTTCTTGTTGTGAAGAGTTTAACCTTTTCCCTCAGGCTCATCTACAGTCAGAGATGAAAGTGCACCTCAGTGGCTCAAGCTCATATTGCCATGGCAGGGGTTGCTCCAGCTAGGGAAGGTCTTCCAGACAAGGTAGCACAGGCTATGGGCAACAGGCATCATGTTTGAGGACAGGAGTCCTTAAGAAGCTCTTCCAGCTCCACAGCCTACAAGCTAGACAAGTGAAAAATCAGGATATTCTGTTCAACAGCCTGTGCCTGCCCACCACAATGAAAAAATTGTGTTCACCCTCATTTGCTTCATGCCATTAACTTCCCTTAACTGGGTTTCCTGCCTCAAGGGGTTGCTTCCTGCCCAGAACATCCCATTCCCAGCCCTGCACACATTACCGAGGACTGCTATTTGCAGATGAGGATTTATGGCACACAGCACAAAGTTGTAATGCTTTCAAATCACAGCGAAACTGGCACTGGGATACAGCTGTGCCTTGTGTGTCCCTCATAGGTTTATCAAGCTATGAGTATTTTGGAAAAGAAGTGGCTTTGCTAAGTGCTAAATTGCAGCTTTGTCCCTTCATTTAATTCCTGAAGTTCTCATGCTTGGGAACACAGGAATCACACAGAAGACACAGCAGTGACATGGGACGAGGAAAGAGAAGAAGCGACAAATCCTACAATTAATCCTACTACCTTATTTTGATGCATATATTTTAATATAAAGCCTATTATTTCAATAATCATGGCTGTGTTTGCTGTAACTTGTAGCTGATGGTCTAACAAGACCACAGGTGAGGAGGGAACGCTCTTCCTCCACAGCTCTCCCAACCTGGGCATGAAGCCATCCTGTGCTGCGCCTGTCCAGCTACACATCCCAAACTGAGCCTCACAAAGTACTTTAGGAAAATGAAGCTCAATGATCCCGCCCCATTTATTTACTGTGACACTCCAGGTTATAATTGCGATTATATGGGCTGGAAATACTCCTCTGGGTGGATAAATACATTTTAAAAACTTAACAATATAAATCTGCAAGACCTTTCTGGATGGTGTTCATCACCTTGCTGCATTTGTGGTCCAGCTGTTCTTTTTGTACATCAGCCTTTGGGAAAGATACATGTCAGTTGCATCATCGGAGATGCAAGTTGCCATCAGACAGCTGTTACTGGAGTTATTTCACAGCAGCATCTCAAGCCACAGCTAAACAGCATGACCAGAGAAGACCAAACAATGCAAGTGAACAGAAGAACAACTTCATTTTCCTCGAAGGGTACACACATTTTCGATAAACAGGGATAAAAGTCCCCTAGATTTAGCCCAGCCCATCTCCAAGCTTTGCTCCACAAATTTAATGCAGCATATGAAAGGGATAGAAAATAGAGAGAAGTGCTTTCCTTGGCATCAGAGTACATCAAAACGTACAGTTCTTCTCTGAAAAGCCACTCTTTAAAAGGCAAGAAAGGTCAAGGCTGGCTCCCCGAGTGCAGCAGACCCCAGGGATGGCACAACTAACTCCTTAAATTGTGGAGGCAAAGCAGGGATATCTTACTGGTTCTTCTGCTGAGGAGACATGAGAAAAAAAAAAAATCCCAACACTTCTTCTGAGGAGCAGGGAAATTACTCCAACCTGAGATCCAAGCCACTGTGGACTAAAACTCTTTGGAACTAGAAGACCATCATTTTTTCTTTTTCTTTTTATATTCACAGTAATTCACAGTAATTTGCCTCTTCAATGGCATAAAAATTAAATCCAGCTGGAATGGCTTTTTAATTAAAATCATACTTTGCTTATCAGAGTGAGAACACTTAACTGATTACCAAAGAAACGTAGAAACCTCTGGCATCCTGTTCCCCATTTTCCAGCCAGGCTGTGCAGCAAACTCATTCTGCTAAACCACATGTAACCCTTTGGAGACTGCCTCATAGGACCTCTCATCACCCCATCTGTGGACCAGAAAACATCATATGGGACATAGAGAGTCTCTATGAAAAGGTAAATACAAAAGTGCAACTCTCTCTCCAGCTGAAGCTGCTGGAGTTCACTCTTGGTTTAATTTGTTGACTCGTGAAAACTCCCCACAGAGGCAAGGAATCTCTATACATTGAAATTAAACTCCTTGGCTGTGTTGTTACTTATCTTAATGGACAACTGAAAGGTTTCCTGCTGTCTCAAAAGTGACCTCAGGCCACAGGCTCAAACTGTACACTTGACCCATTCCTAGCAGATACATCCCACCATCCCACCCCAATGGTTAAGGACCTCTATTTTTCAAGTGCTATCATCCAGGCTTGTTGCCAGCATCCTCTTATTTTGTCAGAGGCCTCTCCATATGGTGGCAACAAAATTCACAGGGTCACGATACGGGCAAGGGTGGGTCACACAAGCTTTGCCACCCCCACCTTGAGGTGTTCCCTGAGGAACATCTCCTGTACCATAGCCTCTGGGTCATGGGGAGGACTGCTGTTGCCTGTGCTGCATTTGGGTTTCAGCCTTCCAGGGTTGTTCCCGTAATAATTTTCACAAGCATTAATCTCACAGTCAGATCCTCAGACGGCACAGCACAGCAATGTTAACGTCAGTGAAGCTAAGCTGATTTATTCTGGCTGAGGATGGTAACTGCAGGGTAGGATTTTCCCAAGCACAACTAGTAGTTAAATTCCTAGGGCTGAATGACTATGTGACCGAGTGTCTGCGTGCTTTTATCTTTCTGTTTTCAGTGCCAGCTCCTGCTAGGGAAAGGGATGCTGAGGCAGATGCTAGAACTGAGGTCTTGAACCCACACTGTGTGCAATGATCCTATGGGACTTTCCATCAGAATAGCACTGTCACAGGAACTCAGCAGCATTTTCCTTACAGACAGAAAGGAGATCAGATGCTGTTTCATTTGGGAAAGTTACTCTGTGTTTAGCTCCAGTAAGACCATTGCAGCCAGACGATGCTGGGTTAAAGGCTGAAATAACCATCTCGTGAACAAACCCACTGGAGAACTGCCAACAAACCCACTCCTCAATACTAGGAGGACCATGTGAAACCCCAGAGAGATCCTGCCCATCGCTTTGCAAGACGATCTGCTTCCATCTGCTCTCATCAGTCTCAAACTCAAACACAGACATGGCTCCAAGACCAGCCAACCTCCCATTCCTGCACTGACAGGTAGATCATAGAATAATTTCATTGGAAAAGACCTCTAGGGTCATCTAGGCTAACCTTCATCGAACGTCTCCTTGTCCCGTAGACCATGTCTTGAAGCGCCACATCTACCCATTTTTTGAACACCTTCAGGGATGGTGAGTCCACCACCTCCCTGGACAGCCGGTTCCAGGGCCTGACCACTCTTTCAGTAAATAACTTCTTCCTCATATCCAATCTAAACCTCCCCTGACGCAACTTGAGGTCATTACCTCTTGTCCTATTATTTGTTACCTGGGAGAAGAGACCCACACCAGCCTTGCTACAACCTCCTTTTAGGTAGTTGTAGAGAGCAATGAGGTCTCCTCTCAGCCTCCTCTTCTCCAAACTAAACAATCCCAGTTTCCTCAGGCACTCCTCATATGACATACTCTCCAGACCTCCCACCAGCTTTGTTGCCCTTCTCTGGACCCGCTCCAGCACCTCAATGTCCTTCTTGTACTGTGGCACCCAAAACTGATCCATACTACAGGAGTGTCTTGCTCCTGCTAAGGGTGGTTTTGCCTTGCAAAGTTTTTCCTTCAGCAGGAGGCCAACACTGCACCCTGAACAGTATCTCCAACTGCTCTGCTTGCATAGCAGCTGAATAACCTACGCATCATATAGGAGGGCTCCTTCTGAGGCCATCCTTGTGACAGACAACACATCCCTTTCAGAAATGGGCCAAACTTCAACAAAAAGAAGTTGGCTTTCTGGCTACCAGTGATGCTCTTGGCAGGCTGCTCTCACATCTCACTCCCCTCACTGCTACAAACCTTCCCACACCCAGCCAAATTTAATCCCATAAGTGTACAAACACTCCTGCACCAGCACTTGCGCTTTACTTTAGAGGATTCTTCCATTCCCCAACATTACCATGAGTGCACATGTAGGAGGTAACCACATCATCTCCATGACCTCGATTGGCAGGGCTAATCTAACCAAACACCGACTACCAAGTCTTTATGATGTAGCCAGACAAAAGTGAAAGGAAAGAAGCAAAGGGCAAGTAAAGGAAGTATATTTTCCTCATTTCCAGATTGGGTTTTGGGCATTCCTAACAGAAAGTTCATTTACAGAGCCTGGAACTGAACTAAGAGCTTCTCAGCTGCATCCTATGCCTGAACCATTGCACCTCTCCAGCTGCAGCTGATTTATTGGTTCACCTCTTTCTACTCAGGGTTACCTCGGTGGATGCTGTTCCTTGCCTGTACTTCTCCTCAGGCTACCCTGCAAGGGAAATAAGCATTTATTTTTAGGTGCATTGTACTCTGACTTGTTGGCCTCTCCTCCGAGGGCTGCAATATATATTTAATACTTGTTTCCAGAGCTGTCAGCCCAGGAAGCTTTGAGTGGTGAACTGGTAGAGAAGAAATAATTACAAAGTAGAGGGGCACCAACCTGCCAATCATTTTATAATACCCCTTCTAGAAACAGAGACTTGACTTTTCAGGAGTCCCATAGTGGGGAACAAAGGAAGCCTGAATCAAAGACACAGTTGCTGTTTTATTATGATGACGATTTCAGTTGTGCAATAACGAATCCTGTCAGATCTGCAGCAGAGAGGAACAGGAGCATAAATACAGTGTTGTACATAGGGAAAACAAAACATGCTGGAAAAAGGCCACAGAGGAGAGACAACTGCACCTAGTCTGCTCAGCATTCCCAGCATGGGCTGTCCCTTGGAGTGCTACAGCTCTAAATGGGATGCTTGAGACATCAGCAATCCGAGTGTGGTCAGCACATCCAGCAATCAACCCGCACAAGAGATTCAGCTCCAATGTGGGATTGTTCCACAATGGGTCTACCTAAAGGCTGCAGCTCCTAACCCTTTTGCAGCTGGAGTTCACGACTGCTGCCCTCATGTTCCTCTTGCCCATTGCTCCCAACTGCCCTTCTATGCAGTACTACCAGCCTCCTCCCCTCCCTCATCCCAGCCCTCACCATATCCCCAAGCAAATGCCATGCTGGGATCACAGGTCCTAGATGGTCTCCTGAGACCTTCATCGCTGCTTGCAACAGCCACTTGGCCTCTTTTCCCTTCTGCATCTGTTTCTCCAAAGCCTAAATATAGTGCTGTTGAGCACATCAGGTGTCTTTCCTTCAGAAATCCGTAACCTTTACTCAGCTATTCTTCCACGACTGAATTTAGTGTTTCTGGAAGACATCCCGTCAATAAATCCTGGCTTTGCTTTATCTGCCTGCAGCTACAATATGTAGCAAAAAAAAAAATAAATTAACAGACAACCAAAGCTTCAGCTTTATAGCTAGGCTTAAAAATATTTCCAGATGCTTATTGGTCCCTTAAGACATTTCTGAGGCTCAGGTCAAGTAGACCCAAGGCAGCAAGGTCCAACTTTTAATTTCCTTTCCATCTACAAAACCATCAGGGCTTGGCTAACATAATTTAACCACCAGAGTTGTCTGGCTCTGGGAACAACTTCCTAGTCAAAGGAGCATGGCAAAAAGTGAACTTCAAGAAGTGGAAGGCAAATAACCGTACGAATACAATAGGAGCCATACGTTGGCAGAGACCTCAAGGAGACAGAAAGGTTGTTCCTGCCTTATATCCCCAAGCCTGTAAGAGCCAAATGAAAACAACAGCCAAGGCGAGGGCACAAAGGCACACACCAGCATTAGGAGTCTCTTCCTTGTGGTGTGTAAATTTAATTATAGTGTAGAACGTGCACTTCCAGCACAGCTTCAGCCCGTGACAGACATCCAACCTAACATCCCCAAAAGAAATAGGGACCAAGATGAATGGATATCTAAAAGTAACAGCTCACATCAGAGGTTTATTAATTGCTGTTATAGCCATGATTAACTGCTGATATATGAGACATAATATATTTTTATTAGACTGACTAGTACAGTTAGAGATAGAAAAAAAGGTTTTGAGGCTCTTTGAAACGCATTGAGGAAATTTCAGGCTATGCTTAGGTCTGAAATAACTGTTCTGAGTTCAGTCAAGTTTGTCAATTACAGGAAAAAGAGAGAGTAATTAACACCTGCAGAGCAGACAAATCACTTAGCCAGGGAGGAGATGGCAGGACCATCAGACCTGATAGGACTGCAGAGATGGGTGAGAGTTATCACCTCTGCAAAAGCAAGAAACGAGCAGGTGGCAGGACTGGAAGAAAACTGTGGCATGTCATAAAAATCAATGTCTCCACTGACTTTGAGGTTTTTAATGCTCAGCAGAACCATGAATCTTAATTTCTGGGCTTGGCTTTCAGAGATATGTTGTAGGTCTAGAACACAGAAGGATGGTAGCGATGGATCTGCAGTAAGCCACTCTCTCCAACCAGCAGACTTTTCTTTCACGTTGTCCCACTGATAAACATCTTCAGGCTACACCCAGAGCCATTGCTACTCAGCTGTGGATCTCTTTTGGACCTCAGCAAGTATGGCTATGCCTGAAAGTGTATATTTTCATTTTATATTTATAAATGTATCTATAAAAATATATATTTCAGTTGTTCCAATATAAGCTGTTACTTCTCTTGACAAACCTGGCCTCATCTGCATTGTACACAAACAGCCTGAAGATAAGCCTTTGACATACTCTTTGATGAAACGTGTGACTTCCCAGGGGAGAGAGAAGAAAACGGGGCAGGAGCAAAGTTTAATTGTGCCAAAAACGGTGCCGCAAAAGAAATGGTGTGTAGGGGATGAACGAGCGAGGATTCCTGTGTCTAAACACACAACCCAAGCCCCAAATGCAAAGCACTGGTTCCAGCAGGCAAAAAAAAAAGCTTTGCACAGAAGAAACCGTGCAAGAAGGAAACCTTACAGGAATCATCGAGTAGAGAAGAACAGAAGGGGAAGGAAAATTCTTTGAAAGGAATCCTTGCAGCCCTGGAATTAAGTGCACAGCATAGCTGAGACCCACACAGCTCTGCAACCGTGGTTAATGTCATCCCCCCCCAAAAATGCAAGCAGCCTAGCAGTCAACACTTGAGCACATCTGTAATTCTTCACGTGGTGTTTGCCCTCCTTTCGGTGCCCTGAGAAACTAGGAACAGTCTCAGCAGCAGCAGCGTTTTTCTCTGAGGATGTCAAGCAAAAAAAAAAGAAAACCTGGTTCTATTGTGAAAAAAAGCTGGAAAAGCCTAATTATGCTTGAAAGTCAGGATGAAAATGAAAACTAACAAAGAGATGGATGTAGGCGTTGTGGGAAATAAGTGGCTTGTTCCAGCATTGGCTCTTCTGCACTTGCACCTTGCTTTGAAGTGACCACAGAGCAATAGGAAAACCCTGTGAACTCCCCTGGCGGGGAGTTCCAAAGGGGTCCCCAGCTGACAGAAGGGCTTCACCACCCCTCTGTGTAGCTCTCAGCAAGTGGCAAGACTCAGCAAGGGGAAGAAAGCAGTCACATCCCCTTGCAGTCCTTGCTGAATCACCCCAAACTCCTAGCCCCAAATTAGAGTGGAAAAAAGGCAGCCAAGAAATACTGGGGACAGCTCAGGATGGAGCCCAATCACTGATGGCAAGGAGGATGAAGTGGCTTTAGCAGCAGGACACATGCGACCACATCAGGCAGAGCTGCTGTAGCTCCACAGCTGAACACTTTTCCTTCCAGCAAGAGCTGGACAGCCCTGGCGAATATCTCGTTCACTCCCTCCCTCTGCAAGGGAGCACATCTGCAAGGGCAGTGGGGTTAAATCTCTGCTCAGCAAACTCCTGAGGGCTATGAAAGGTGACTTAAATTTAAAAAATCCAAGTACCTATGTCCCACATAGCCACGATGGGATGAATTTTCTACAGGGGTTCACCCGTTCTCTAATAATTGCCTCGCGGTCTGCCACGGGAAAGAAGCTACAAGAAAACAATCACTGCAGTCACTTGAAATAGGACTTAAATTTGTCTGTAGCAAAATAAAGGTGGAAGAGGTATAACCTCCAGCAGGATTTGGATTCTGGCTGTTTCCAAGCTGAGTGAATAAAAAATGCTGAGTGTCAGCACTGAAGCAGCTTTTCATTTTGTTGCTAATGTACAGAGTTCCTACAGACTTCCTGGGGGAGGGGGGGCATCCCATTCAGCATATCTAATTTTGTTTCCTTTTTTGCCTTGCGAAGGGATGTGTTCCTTAAAGTTTGACCTGCAGCAGTCTGGCCACTTAGGAGAAATGAAATAAAAGCTGCTTTTCAATAAGGAATAAAGCAGGCTGCAGGGAAAAGCTCAGTGTGAGCAAGTTTTCTCCTTTTTTTCATTCTTACACAACACAAGAGAAACCTGGGGAGGGATTCAGCTGGCAGGTTAAGATCTCTAAATGTACGTGTGTAGCTGAGGACTGAACTGCCACTGTAGCCAATGAGCGTTCAAAAAGGTGCATAACAGAGGCATGTGGTGCCATTTGAGATAACTTTATTTCCTATGTTGATGGCATCCACCTGGGACTGGCAGATAACACAACATCCGCAAGGGTTTTGCTCTCCAGAAAGGGACGAGGTGGGACCACGGGTTATTTTCCTGCATGTCAAATGGCCTGAGATGCCTGAGAAGCGAGCAGCCAAACTGAACCTGACGACACTGCTGACCACAACAGGAGCTCAGACCACCTGGGTCACACGTAGACACCTACACAGAAGCGTAGAAACGTAGGTGTCCTAATCTGCCAGGTGAATCCCACCCCGAGGTCACCTGCAAGGAAGCTCACAGCCTGCTTAGCTGTGATAGACAGTGACATTTATAAGGGCCCTGGAGACACTCACTGCTCAGATGTTGGTTGTGATGCTACAGATCAGCAGGTATTAATTGAAACATCTGTTAAACACAGAATCAAGGCTGGAGCCTCGAAGAAACATCTTTTTAAAAGACGCCCAATAGATTTCAGCTTTACAAAGGAGACACAAAATATTGATATTTTCCCCTCCAGACAAGAATTGTATTTATATAGATTTTTTTTTTCCCTTCCCTTTTGATGAGATGTAATTTTATGGAGATGAAGATTTAAAAATGTGGAGCTCATACTCAGCTTCCCAACTTTCAGGAGTAGGAACATCCCCGAGTTTGTGGCAAAAGCAAGAAGGGGATCATGGGGATGGTGGCTCAAAAAAAAAAAAAAAAAAAAAGAAGAGTTGGGGTCTCAGTATTCAGTGCTTTTGACCTCTTCTCGACTTTAAATCAATGCAAATCAATGAAGTCAAGGTGCAACATCCAGAAGAGTTTATCAGAACAGCATCACCAAGTCTGTTGTCCAGCCCACTAGTGAAACACTTTAGGAAATAATCTCAATTTGATTCTGAATTAGAGAATAATCCCGACTCACTTGTAACACTTGAATTTAAACGCAGATGACAGAATTGTAAGTCTCCACCTCCCAGCAGTGCAAACAGTGAAACGGAGCTTAGTGACTGCCCTGGAGGTGAGAAATCTACCTAATGTGACTAATTGAGGCATTTAAGGCTGTTAATATCCACTGTATCTGTTGACTGGAAAAGTGACTTTCTTAATGTAAAGTACATCAGGGTCTCTAAAATTCAGCCACCGCTCAGAAGCTAAAATAGGTCTTTAAGTCCCGGAAATACTTATATATAAAAGTTAGTGCTGTAGATAAAACCTGGCACAATAAACCGCCAATAAAGCAGCACTAATGTGCACTTTCCAGCCTCAAGCAACCCACACTACACAGCCCTGGGCACAAAAACATCCTTCACTTCCCTTTACAAACCAACCACCTGAAAATGACTGAGCTGAGCGCTGATGTCACCTACGCTGACTCCATACCAGGGCCGCACGGACTTCAGGGCTCTGCGTCTGCCTTGCACGACTGATGGGCGACAGCGGGAAAGAATATCAGAGGCAAGGGCTGGAACAGCAAAGAAATATCTCACCTGCTTCCACCTCTTCACCTTCCCCGCTCGCTTCCTCCGGGTCAGGCCATGCTCACGTAGGCTATTTATATTCATGCAGACTGGCAATTATTTAACGTAAGTGCTCTTGCTATTATAGCTCTTCCCTCATTAGGGTTCATGCACGAGGCTAAAGCAGTTTAAAAGTGAGTTGTGGCAAAGCTAATAGCCAGTAGAGGCTTCTAATAAAGCTGAGGTTTCAGTACAGAAAATCTTGGTACGTTATTAACAACATCCTTATCAGAAGGAAACTTTGCACTTTTATTTGCATCTCCAGAAGCCTTTAGGTTTTCTAGAAACCAATCCTGAAGAAGCCTGGTATCGCCCCATTCAACAAATAAAAAGATGCAAGGAGCATCCAGCAACTGGTGGCTTCAGAAGCCCATCTTCTTCTCAAACCTTCCTCAAAGCACTTTCTGAGTACTAATGAATGAACTTTCCCTGTGTTACGGGTCTTGTAATGTGAAAGGTGAAGCTTGTGCCTGGAGAAATGAATCATCCCAGAGAAATCCCTGGTTGCCAGGCATGAAGCCAAGCAAGCTGCAGATTGCTCCAAAAGGGAACAGTGACAAGAAGACTGCTCATGAACAGCCATTCTCAGGACCTCCCTGCCATGGCATTAACTCTGTTAGCTCTGGGTGGAGACCAGTCTGATGGCTGGCATCACTTCCCTGCCCTTCTCATACTTCAAATTGAAGGGTCTGATTTTTCTTCCACTGCAGTCCTCTAAGATCTCCTGTTCAGAGGCAAAGACACATCCCCTCTTGGCTCAGTTCCCGCCCAAATGAAACCGTTAGAGCTTGTGACTTCTGGAAAACATCTGGGAGCGTGGAAGGAAGGGAACAGTGAAATGGCAAGTGCTCAGTACTCATTGAGAGAAACTCTGCTTGGCTGCACAGGGTAGAAGGACAAATCAGTGCCACGGCACAGGCAGGCTTGGCAAGTCTCATGGAGTGAGCGGGAGCTTCTGGCCTGCCTGTCTGTCTCTCCATCCCACCTGTTTGGCCACAACACCAGGTCCGTCCTGCTCTGGGGTCTCCAGGCACTGCTGACCCAGTTTGTCTATGACTGAGGGTTTTTCTTGGTTTTATTTCCTAGATTTTGGTTCTTATGAAAGATTTCCCTCTTTTTTTTGCAGTATGGAAGAAAGTAAGTTGATGAGACCAGAGAATGGAGCTATATTTAATCACACAACCTTTCCCAGGCATTGGAAAACCACATATCCATTTCCACTAAGCCAGTGTGATGCAGCAGTGATCTCATTTGCAGCAGTGAAATGACACTGCCACACTTCTGCTGACTTGGTCTGAGGGCAAGATGTGACCTACCATGTTCATAAAACCAAAGTCCTGCTCCTCATCAAAACTTGAGTAACAGTTTTTATTTCGCACAGATAATTTGTTCCTTTCCTGAACTTGAGCCACAGATGCCATGCAGAGGGTGATTGATCTCCTCTAAGTGTGCTCAGGTCTGACTTAAAGTAAAAAAAAAAAAAAGAAAAATCATCTTGTCTTGGGTCTCATTGATCTACACAGTGTCTGGTGACCTTCCTCAGACTGCCAATAAATAGGACACCCAATGCTGAACAGGAAGATATCATCCTTGTCCCTCTTCACTCTCTTCTCCATCTCCAACAAAGGTCTATTTTTATAAGCTAGCCCAAAACCCAGGTAACTTCCCAGTTCTACCAGACTAAGTCAACACATGATGTGGCAAGTAGAAGATTGCTTTCCATGAGATCCCAGTCTTTCCAGTTGTTTCTGCTGGAGACCATCTGGTAAAGGGAAACAGCCATCCTTATTTTATTTTTATTTCCCCCCAAATTACCAGAAATTCTGTATGTTTGCCATTTCCAAGGCAGCCTCACAGTCGATGCCTCGGGAGAGCTCAAACACTTCTTTCCATGGCACAGGTCCCACCACTTACTCATGCCCCACTTGCCCATTGCCAAACATGCAGAACACCTCCCTGCTTTGCATCCACCATCTACCATGACCCCTCCTTAGATATTCAAGTGAGAACACCACTCAAAGTCACGCCACCATGGAACAATGGAAACAAGAACAAAATGTCACGACAGCCTCAGAAGTCAGCACTGGATGGACTGAGCTCAAAACAGAGCACACCAGGCTTTGCATTTTTATCTGGAGTGGCTCTCTGGCTGCCACGCCACTGCTGATACTACAACGGGAAGGAGTTTGAACCAGAGTATTTTCAAAGCAGTGTAAAAAAGAGGGGAACGGGAACAAGAGACACGTACACCTCCAATTTCATAAGCCAGGCAGCTTTCTCTGTCCATGGTTCCATCTGCCTCTTGCTGCTGAGTGTTTGGCAACCACCCCTCTCTTTAAAAACCACCCTGGTGGACTCATCTCCTTTTATGATACATCACGATCCATCTCCTGGCTGGTCCTCTGGAGTGTTCCTGCTGGAGACAGACCTCTGAGCTGCCAGGAGGGTGTCATAATTATGGTGCAAATCCCCCCTGATGACTTGCTGCTGGGCTGGAGCAACACACTGCTGGAAACAGCCTTAAATATTCCACATAAGATTTTTTTTTTTTTCCTCAGATACTGCATTTTTTGCCTATTTTGCTCTTTTACCTTGTTAATGCCCTAAATCAGAGCTTCTAAAATATATGTCCCGCTGAAAATGTGTACTCTGAAAACTTTCAATGCTACAGAGAGGCAATGAGACTTTCTGCACTACCCAGATACAGGGTTGGGCAACTGGTTCTCCCAGATGGCTTTAAATAAAGTCAGTCATGCATTTATACATGTATAAATTGAACAAATCGTACACCCGGTAACACTGAGGTTTTGTGGCAAGGCCTTTGTTAAACACAAGTTGTCATTGCTAAAGGATTTTTGTGTTGGATACACGAATCAGGTTAGAGGATTCTAGTGAGTACCTTGCCTCTTTGCCAGAAAAACATTGATTATTCTGGTTTAAATGTATTTATCTAACTTCTCAGTCAATGACAAGATGAAAGAGACACAGACGCGGCTGATGCGGTTGTCCCGTGAGCTTAAATTTAACCAATTTTTTTTTTTTTTTTTTTTTTGCAGTGATCCTGTTTCTAGCATTTATACACTGGGACTGCTGAAGAATTAGCTAGGAGATTTTTATTCCTTTCCATCACTCATCTAGTCCGTGGCTGGAGCAGAATAAAACCCTGAAGAAATTACACCAGCTGGACAGCCTTGGCTAATTTCGCAAGCTTGCAGTCTGAAGGCATGTGGAACCCACCAACTGCTTTGAATTAGCCACATCTCATTTACTAGCTACGCCTTGAAAAAAAAAAAAAAATAGTCCAACTTGTAGCTCTCTGGGCCAGATTATTGTAGTTACAGCCCTAAAAAGGTAAATTCACCCACTAGATGCTAATAGGGATTAATCTGGATTTACACCATGCCCCTACCACCCTCAACTTGAGCACTCTTCTTCCAAATGATAAAAGCTGGCCGCTGGCAGAGGCAGGTCTCTGGTGAGCATGGTGTGATGAACTTTACAGCAAATGAGATTTGCCCAATTTCCTTTTTTTTTTTTTTTCCACGCTTGTAGATCGTGAGAGGCCGAGGTGAAAGTTTATAACAGCAATTAGAAACCACATGGCTGCAACAGTTTTATAGCACTGAACTTCTCGAGCAGCCAATCGGCCTCGCTCAAGAGTTTTTCCAAGGACAGACCAATAAAAATTATCACAATGAATTATAAGAAGAAAAAAAAAAAAAAAATTCTGCTGAGCCATCAGAGGTCCCAGAGCCAGGTTCCTAGAACTGCAGTTACTTTTGCTTTAAAAATAAGCACGGAATCCCAGCTTTAACCTGAGAAGCAAAAAACAAGGGGGATTTTCTGTAGCATTGAAGAACTTCTGTATTAGCCACCTTGCAGATCAGTGCCAATAAGGAGCACGTGAGTCTCTTTAAACCCACTACTATGAAGCAGGTCTCAAGAACATTAACACGGAAAGAATGAGAGAGCAACCAACAGCTCCACTAAAACAAGGGCAAGGAAGCAAGATAAAAGCATGAAACAACCAGATTATTAAAGGGCTGAAAAGGAACCAGTACAGAATTTGGTCCCAAAGCTTTAGGGGTTTCAGCTTATTCCTAGCAAGGATGAATGCAAGAGCATCAGCATAAGGACCCCATCCTGCCACCACTGGAATGTTGAACCTCAGCAGCCTACATGACTTAACTCCCTGCAGGATCTGGCCCCTGAGGACCTCTTCATGCCAACAACGTTTAAAGAAACGGGATTTTTGCCACAGGCTTCCGTGGAAGAGAGAGCTGGAGCAGCTCCAGCAGCTGACAGGAGCTCTGCCCCCTTCTCATTTCCCCAGCTCCAGCCCCATACTTGAGCTATTTTGGATCTTCCCTAAAGCAAAGTCTGTAGAATTCCCGGAACTAATTGCCTGGACATTTTTTTAATACTTTAATCCATTTTCCCAGCCTGTCCATCCTCAAAGAAAGTCTGGGGCGATGCAGACAGCTGGGTGGCTCACAGCGACAGCCCCCCAAATTGACATCCGTCCATTTGCCTCACTTCTTAAGGGACGAGGGGAGAAGAAAGGAGGGATGAGCGATGCAGTGACAAATCTGGGTTACCTTCCACGCTCTGAGGCTCAGCTTGGTTGGTCTGACTGCGCTTGCTGGGGAGCAGGGCAGCTCCACGTGAGCCACTGTCACCAACCGAGCAGAGCAAACCGAAGCGACCTGCAACCAAGTGCCGGTAGCGCTACCTCGCTTCTTCGGGCAACCCCACCCAACCCAACAGGATGCTGGTGAGGCAACCTCACCTTCCACCAACGGAAGGCAAGTGTGGGAGAAGATCAGAAAGAAGAGGGAGAACTCCACCACAGCCAGCACTCCATCTCCCCCCTCCCCACCGCAGCCCGCCCAATAAAACCGGCCTCGCTAGAAATCACACGCTGCAAGAACGGGGCTTCGGTGAGACGTGCAGAACCCCCGTGTCTGCGCGGAAAATTCGCTTTGGCGTGCACGTGTGCACACACACAGATGCATCGCCAGGAGAAACAACCCCGTCTGCTAATTCTACGCTGTGCCACAAGCCATCTGCGGCGGGGGAGGAAACAGCCCTGCCCCAACCAGGGGCCTGCAAGCATGGAAATGATGAGCAGAAGGGACACAGCAGCCAAGAAAACACATCCTTCGCTCCCAGCTTCTGTTAGCTCCTCAAACAGCACATCCGCATGAGGTTTCGGTGTCGGACAGCAGCGCTTGGCTCAACTTCTCATGGGCAGCTGTTCTTCAAGCACTGGAAGGTCCCACCTGAGGGTCCCTTTGCCCTGTTGCTGAGGAGCCCGGAGGAAATGCCATCCTGTCACCCCTGGTTTTGGTGGGGGCTTTGTAGAAAATCATCCTCTAACACTGCGAACAAGCCTTAGAGAAGACCTTTTCCAGCCGGCTCCCCGGTACCAATCCAACTCCCCAACACCAACCAAAGGAAACCCAGAGCCGGGCGGCGAACCCGCACGAAATAAACCACTGAAACCTCACCGCGAATTCCCTCTAGCTCGGGAAACCCGTGAAGAGAAGTCACCCCCCGAACTCATTAAGCCCCTTCCTCCCCGGGGCTAATTAAGTCCTCGCGAGTTCCCAGATGAGAGGAGCCAAAGAAAACCCGGCCGAGAAACACCTGCCTTCAACCCGCGGCGCTCGCAAAGTTGCCCCAAGTTTGCCGGAGGCTCGGGGTGCCGGGAGAGAGCCCCGGGGGGGTTGCACTCACCGCGGAGAGGAGGCAGCCGAGCAGCGGCAGCAGCAGCCCGTACTCCATCCCGCATCGCACGGTCCCGGCGGGGCGGCCGCGGGCAGCGCTCCGCTCCGCTCCGGGCACCGGCCTGCGCGCATCCAGGGATGGAAGGAAGGAGGGAGTGGAGGGAGGGAAGGGAGGGAAAGAGGCGGCA
>JAVSBS010002849.1:7186-40470 GCA_033124195.1 Coracias cyanogaster
CAATACCTGAAGGGAACCTACAGGAAGGCTGGAGAGGGACTTTTCACAAGAGTGTCCAGTGACAGGACAAGGGGAAATGGTTTTAAATCAAAGGAGAGTAGGTTTAGACTAGATCTTAGAAAGAAGTTCTTCAGTATCAGAGTAGAAAGACTCTGGAATAGATCGCCCAGAGAGGTTGTGATTGCTTCATCCCTGGAGGTGTTCAAGGCCAGGTTGGATGAGGCCTTGAGCAACCTAGTCTAGTTGAGAGACATCCCTGCCCATGGCAGGGAGGTTGGATTAGATGGTCTCTGAGGTCTCTTCCAACCTAAGCCATTCTATGAGTCTATGATTCTATGTTAACCTGTTTATTAATCTTTTATGTTTATATGGGTAAGCGCAAGTGCATGAGTGCACGTAAATTTGCAGTACTTGCAGTGCAAGTAGAATATTGGTGTTACAATCTCATTCTCCAGATATTTCTGACAGAAGCACTAAAACCAGGTACTGTTCTCAAGTTTTCTTATTAAAGAGATTTTATTGTCTATATCCTTAAAATGATATTGACCTGTACTGCTCCTGATAGGAAGGGAGACCACTTGATACTGTTTTCCATTTGGATTTGGAATCATTGACTGCAACTTTTTGTGTATGGCCACCCAGCCAATTTCTTATCCATCAAATCCATCTCGTATTAGAGACAAAGATGTTGTGTGGGACCATGCCAAAGGACCATGCCAGAGGTCCAGGTAAATGACATCAGTTGCCCTTCCTTAGCCACCAATGCAGTCACTCCATCATAGAAGGCCACCAGATTAGTCAATCTAGGGTATCCTGCTCTAGGTGCCTCGGCTATGTGAAAGAGGCTGGATTAGCCTACCTCCAGCGGTGCTATCCTACCTTAATACTTTTGTGATTTTGTTACTCCATGATCGTAATTTTGTAAAGTGACAGATTAAAGGGGAGTATTATTTCAGTGTTGTCTCTTCTTAATCCAGGGGTAAAATTATAAAAGTGCCTAAACAAGCATGTCATCCGCAAATTTCTTTGAGAACTGTAAATATTTTTTTGATTACTATTTGTAGTAGGCTACAGAATATATTAGTGAACCAATACTTCCTTGTTTCAACTTTGAATAATTTGATGCAGCCTGATTAAAGAACTGAAAACATATCAGTTGCTCACATGCGGCCATAACTGAAGTTATTTGGTGGGGCTCTTTGTCAGCAATGATGCTGTGAATTGGGAAAACTTAAATGTATTCTCAACACTTGCCCAATTGATGATCACCACCCATAAGTTACTATGATTATAGAAAAATGATTGGTGTAAATGAGGACAGAGCAGAGTAGTGTGAAAAAAATATTACAGTCATTGGTTTCATTAAACTTCCTCCAAGTCAGTGAGTTTTCCTTCTTCAATATATAGACAACTCATTAGTTCAAGTTTTGAGATTAGCAGGAGAAACCTTGACAACTGAATTTGAGTTACAAATTTTTCCAACCAGCTACATTATTCCACTAGCAATCAGCTTTCGAAAAGTAGTTTACTACGGTTTGATGTAAGCATGTTGAATGTAACTGTCAAATAATTATTTTTGTTGTCTGTTAACAAGAGCAGTTACAAATATTTACTGATTATCTCAGGTAGTAAAATGGGTTGCTTTTATTTTTTATTTTATTTTATTCAGTACTTCATCCAACAAAATGAAAATCCTATCCCAGGTGTTACTGCTACTTTTTCACATGCGGTTAGTATACAGTATGAAATATAAACTTAAAAAAATGTGAAGAGTGAATAAAACTTTAAATTATAATTTTATTTGCTATAAAGAGAAGCATTAAGAGAAGCAATATAAATGTATACAAGCAGAATAGCAAAACCATGGTACTCCTTCAGCAATGTAATATACATCTTTCCACAGGGACTTTAAAGCAGACCCCTAGCACTTTTTAAGGTGCAGTGCTACTGGGACTCATAGGCCCAGATTTATCTCTCCTAATTTTAGATGCTTAAATGAGGAGCTTTACTGTTCAATGGAGAGGTGAAATGACTGGTATTTCCAGACAGTAATTCCCTCAGATCTATGTTCTCAGATAGACTGAATTACTGAAGACCCTCATTTCTTTTCATCATTGAGAGTGGTAGTCCTGGGTGATTAGATAACTTACCCATCTTAGCTGAGTATCTAAATAAAAAGAATCTAACGCGCTCCCAAATTTCACTTAGTTGTGGAGCTGAATTTTCACTGGAACTAAAATTATTCCTCAAATTCTACAAGTGGAGGGTTGGAAACGAATGCAGTTGGTGTGACTTTTTACCTGCATCCACCTTTGGGATCAGTGGATCTAGAAAAGGGAAGGAGTCACAGCCCCCACCAATTCTTCCTGCTGAACTGATTTAAGATAAGCGCAGGGGAAGCCTTACAAAGGGCAGATCCCTTTACATTCAAAGAATCACAGAATCATAGAATGCTTTGGATTGGAAGGGACCTTTAAAGATCATTTAGTCCAGCCTCCTGCAGTGAGCTGGGACATCTTCAACTAGATTAGGTTGCTCAGAGACTCATCCAACCTGACTTTGAATGTTTCAGGGATGGGGGGGGGAGACATCTACCACCTCTCTGGGCAACCTGTTCTGGTGTTTCACCACCCTCATTGTAAAAAATGTCGTTATATCTACTCTAAATCTACCCTCCTTTAGTTTAAAAACATCACCCCTTATTCTGTCGCAACAGGCCCTGCTAAAAGGACTGTCCCCATCTTTATTATATGCTCCCTTTAAGTACTGAAAGGCCACAATAAGGTCTCCCCAGAGCCTTTTCCAGGTCAAACAATCCAAACATGCTCAGCCTTTCTTCAGAGGAGAGGTGTTCCAGCCCTCTGATCATTTTTGTGGCCCTTGTCTGGACCCACTTCAACACGTCCATGTCTTTCTTGTGTTGGGCCTTCGAGAGCTGGACACATTACTCCAGGTGAGGTGTCACCATAGTGGAGCAGAAAGGGAGAATGACCTCCCTAGACTTGCTGGCCATGCATCTTTTGATGCAGCCCAGGATACAGTTGGCTTCCTGGGCTGTGAGCACACATTACCGGCTCATGTCCAGCTTTTCGTCCACCAGTACCCCCAACGGCTTCTCTGCAGGGCTGTTCTCAATGATATTATCTCCTAGACTGTACTGACACCAAAAATTGCTCTGACCCAGGTGTAGGTCCTTGCACTTGGCCTTGTTGAACCTCTTGAGGCTGAACCATCTTGAGGTTCAACAACCCACTGGCCCACTTTACAACCGTGTCCCAGTCCCTCTGGATGGCATCCTGTACCTCTGGCATGTCAACACTCCTAGTGTTCAGAAGCACAGCGCTTTCTTCATGGCCTCCAAGGACTATTGTAGCTCTACTCTATCTCTATTTTCTGCACTGACTTTTTTTCCTGTTGTTGGAGACAGGCAGGAAATATTTTTTCATGCTGGGAAAATAAAATTTGGAAAATATTGCTGTTATGAATTACAACTAACTCTTCAAACTTTCATTTAATATTTATCCAAGAAAAATCAGTACTCTGTCAGCTGGAATGTCTTTTTTTTTCCTAATCTTTACATGTGTCATTATGTTCTGTGTTTTAAAAAGACCATTACTCTAATTTGCTTGCATTTAAAATCTGTAAGGGATATAAAACAGAGAAGATAGATCCTTATCTAGGATAATTTCAAAGCTACAGAGAAAAATAACTCTGAAGAAGAAAACTCTTATAATTGCCTTCCTTGTCAACATTTTTTGCTTTGACCATACACTATTTATTATGAAAAAAGTGTTTCCTTAAAAAAATCTTTACTAGCTTTACCTGACCATGCACTATTTATTATGAAAAAAGTGTTTCCTTAAAAAAATCTTTGCTAGCTTTACCTGATTCTCCTTTTTTTTCAATTTCCCATCCTTACAAAATTCCATCCTTAATGTAAGTGAGTCTCTGCAGGGATCGACTTGGACCTGCTAAATATACTGATCTCTAATTTTTACTATTGGCTCTTTCAACACAAAATTTTAACTGCACAGCAATTCAGTACAAGAATACAGAACAGAAATTATTAGCTCAATTGCATTTCAGAATTTGCTAGTGCATCCTTTGAATGATTCAGTTCTTGTGTTGATTTTAAGCTTATTTTCCAGAAAGTGTTCATCAATTCAGTGGTTGAAAGATAGCTCTTGCATCTATAAAATTTCATATGCTTATCTCCAGCTATTTCAACAATCCTAGATCACTATGCACTCCCAAAAATTTTGACCAGGCTTCAATATTTTTAATCCTGTAACTTGTTATTGGTAAAGATGGATGAGAAGTGGCGAACTGTGTGATCAGCTGAATAACCAAGACGTGAATCAACAACAGCAAAGTTTGTGTATCTTTTTAGTGACCTGAGAACAGAGATAAAGGTGCACACAACAGTCAATACAAACTAGAGGTCTAACTCATGTAGTAAGTGAAAATAATCTTCAAAGTCAAAATGACAAGTGGAAATGTTGTACATAATTCTTTCAGAATTCTAGGTCTTTGAGAGTTTTCTTAAAATCTTGCTTCAACAGACTACATACACTTAAAAAAAAGAATAGCTTTCTACCCTGTATGAACACAATGTCAAGACAGCAGAAAGACATGACACCCACCTAGATTAAATAGTCTTCTCCTATCTAAAATTATATAAATTACTATGGAGTTATGCTCTTCAACAAAATAGTTTTATTTAGGGTCAGTTTTGGAGGGAGGTTACTGATATTATTTTTTTTCCAGAGTTTTGTGAATTGTAATACAGTGACTGCATATATGAGAAACAGTTGGTAAACCATCATCTACCAGGAGAAGAGCCAGTGTGCCCCAGCCTAAGAAGACTTGAAGATACTCATAGAATTACATGCAAAGTGGTTCTTGTGACAAGACCAATTGCTTCTGTCAATTCTTTCAGCTTTCTTAAGATTTATACAGATGATACCTTGTTAGACAGTTTTCATGAATTTCCAATCTCATCCACATTCTGAGTCACTTACTCAGAAGTTCTGAAGAGATCTGATAGAAGAGATACAATGCTAAATATGCTTTGTAGCCCATGTCTCCCCATTAATCTTCCTACCAGCTCTTTATGCGTATTTAGTAAAGAGGGAACTGGATTAAATTCCTAGGAAATGTGGCACATCAGTACCCTGCAGAAACAGAGCAACAGCATAGGCTTTTGGGGATTATCAGCAATGAAGGAAGAGATACTCTTTGCTGTCTAGAAGAAACATCCATTTTAATAATTCCAAACAGAATATTCAACTTTGGATCATCTTATGAACAAAGTAATTATGCAAGATCTTGCCTTGGGTGGCATTGACACACCCCTCTCTCAATGGACCTTGTCAATTGTATTGGCAATTTTCAGCCAGAATAGATGTAGAACTATGTTTCTAATAAATCAAAGTCAGGCATAACTACTTAAGACATGTGATTGTTGTTATGCCCTTTGCTGAGTACTGACAGATGCAGGCATGCTGGGCTGAACCTTTTTTATTCTAGCATTGGACAGCTTTCATGCAAGATGACTTTTCTTTTAAAAATGACTCCTTGACTTTTTGAAACATAATGAAATTTTATGAACACCTTTAACATTTACTGACTTTTCTGATTTTAAATCAGTATTTTGTTAATGTATTTTAAGCAAAAATAATGCATAATGTTTTATTTATGTAAGTCTTCATTTTCCCACTTCTAGTTTCAGGAGGAGACCCGTTATTTTTCAGGAGTGAAATCTTTCTAGGTTTGAAAGTAATTTCTTTGTTTCTCATTTCTATACACAAGTTCATGAGGTATCGTGGGGAAAATATGCATTGAATTCGAGTGTTACAAAATGGCAAAAAGTATAAATTGTGAATTTTTAAGGAGATGTCCTTAAAATTATCTTAATTTCTTTTGCCTCATCCTATTTCATTTTATTCACAAACTGAAAAAGAATTATCACACTAGAAACAATGAGTCACCCAATGAAGGCAAGTAATATATGACGAATTAAACTGTCCACCAAGTAGAACAGATTTGCTAATTAGTCAGTCCAAGAACCTTGCCTTTACCTCTTGAGGAGCATATGGCCAGAAATCTCAATTAATTCCCAAGCTTTAACTGTTGGTGGTATAGTTGTTTTTCTTTCTGCATCATCTGTTTCAAATCATCTATAAGCTTAGGTCACCTGGGAGGCCAAACAGAAATAGAAGAACCTTACTCTTAAGATTTAAACATCTACGGTTTGGTCTTCTACCACTGAAACCAAGTGGAGTTTTGTTTTTTACTTGGACAAACTACCTTCTTTGATGGAAAGTTGTAGTGTTCGTTTCTACTATCAGAGGTTATATGAGGTATGGCTCACTGGAAATTTAAACTAATGATCTTTCAGTTTCTTATTCTTTTTTAATGCCTGTCAAGTGAGAGCATCACAGATTATGGTCCAGATCCTCAACTAGGATATGAACCAGCAAATACAAACACAAAACCTTAGAACTGATTCTGCGTTTCCAACTTAAAGGACTGAAAGTCTGGTCCTGTTTCAGCTTTCACTAGACATTCCTCCACATTAAACCAAGAAACTGGGCTCACTATTCTCTGGTTTCTAGACACATCTGAAAAAAATGAAAAAAAACAAATATGTGGTGTTTAAAGATCATATTGCTCTACTCATTTTCATGGGTCAAAAAATGAATGAGGACTCTGCAATTCACAGCTGCACCAGGAGGAGAAATCACATGGAAGACATATTTTGCACTGAACAGCCTACTCATTTGCAGTCCAAAGATTTTGTTAACATAGAGGTAAAATTTCAGGTAAGTTTCAGATATAGGAATGCTGTGTTCCTGTGTGTGTTGTATGATTGAGGCAGAAGAGAACTGTCTGTAGTGTGCATCAGACACTAAAGGCACAACGCATGCCTCTACATAGTGACCCTCAGACACATTTGAAGATTTGTGAGGGGGCGTTGAGGTACATGTGGCACCACTTGCCCCAGTCTTTGCCAGCCCATCTTTGTGTCTCTTGTCTTGGAAGATGCATATATATTAAGGCATTGGATCAGTTCCATTAACTTGTGTTCCATTTAACCATATCCATAATATAGTCCAAAGGTCAAATGTGTAGTCCAAGATCTTCCTGAAGGGTGATGGGAGCTTTGTGCTGAAGCTGTAGGTTAAATCAAGAGCTGAATTACACCTTATGATAGCCCTCTATTCTCAAACAACCACAGAGCTAAAATCAGCATGGCTTTGGAGAATGCTACAGATGAATCTGGTGTTAAACACATGGCAGCAGTTCTTTGCTGCAGATTGTGACAGGTTGTTATCTAAAGCAGCTGACCTGAGAAAAAATTTGAAGGCTTTTCTGCACAACTTTTACACAACTGAAGGCAGGTGCTCATGGTTCACCAGGTTATTGAAAAGATACTTGAAGGTGTCTTCAAGAGGTCATTTAATAGGCGTACCCCACTTATTGGGGGGTGTGGTGGTGGTTAGAAAGATATATGTCTGTTGTCTGAGCAGGCCATGTACAAGATGGCTCTGACCTGATAAAAACTTCAGTACATCGGTACTAAACATCTGCTAATGAAAGAAGAAGAGCCCTAGTTTGTGTATACATGTCCAAAGAAGCCACTGAGTATTTCTACTGAGGGGCTAGAAATGGATCCACCTGAGTCTGAACCTTCACTAAGAGAAAATAAATGCAAATCACTAGAGACTAAAACCAAGAAATACATGTGTCAAATAGACATTATGCAATGGATACTTGCATCAGCACATAAGGAAGCAGAGGAAGAAGTTTATTGTCAAAATTAATTTTGGGCTGTGTACTTTATATATTATTTACGTTTTGCCAATTCCTTGTTGCTTGTGCTCCCTCTCACCTTAATATGAATGGGGTTTTTTTTGTTGTTTTGCTATAGGCACAGAGTTATGTACTCCTTGAGAACAGGAAAGCATTGACTACCTTTGGCCTTCAGAGGAAGGTTGGTTTTTTTTTTCCCCAGGTGCTTAAATGAATGCTCATCTGGTTTTGTTTTGTAATTTTACAAAGAACTCATAGATTTGAACCTGACCCTTTCTGCTGCTGACAAAACTTGGCAGAAGTGTTCCAGTGATATAATACAGAAATGCAACACTGAGTTGTGCCTCTCCCTGTGATGTAATGCACCTACAGTGACCTTACAGAGGGTGACTCATAATACAGATTTGTCATAGACTTAAAGAAAAACAGTACTGCTTTCATCCAAAGGAAAGTAGAAGCAAGTAATTGTACTTGCAGCCATCTTCCTGCATCCAAGAGGGACAATAAAAATTAGACTACTAGCTTTGCTTTATCAAGAGAGAAATCTTCAGTCATTTTATTTCATTTGTAGCAAAGCATGTTTTTAAAGCAAGTTATTTGGGATTTCAACAGAAGAACATTGTTGTGTGTACAATGAACTGGAGAATGGGGTTAGTATCAGAGGCAGAGGAAGAAAATGCAATATTGGGAGGTAAGGAGGGGGATATAGAAATAAACACCCCATAATCAGGAGAATAAAAGGTAATAACTCTTCCCCTAAAACCATCCACGGAAATTGGGCAATATAAAAGCAAAGAAAACATTTATAAGTATATCATTAAAATTTTCAGTGACTAATATTATTGATTTGAGTGTTGATTACTGAATGATGGAAAAATTCAAAGTCAAGCACAATTCAAAACTAGAATTCCAGAGGAAAAGTTCTGAATGCAATTTCCTTTACAGTAATTTCCTTTTTGTATAGTTTTTGTGGTGGTCTAAATTACACATATAGAAAAAAAAAGAGGTAAATGAAAGTTCAGAACAACAAATATATGTGCAGAAAACTAGACCATCATATAAATTAAAATAAAGACAGATTAGATGATATAGAGTATTGATTCTGAAACAAAAAAAAAATAATTGCATACTTATCTAAGTGCTGTATTCCATTAAAATCTCTGCAACAAGGTTTTGGTAAGTGAAAGTATCTCTGATAAGGTGGACTCAGCATGCTATCTCCACTTCCTTAGGCTATTACATAGGCTATACTATTTTTTTAAAATCTTGTGTATCACACACCATATCTGTGGTTATAGTCACACATGTCTAAGAAGCATACAGAAATGCTTCCCAGGATATTTCTTTAAAAGTCCATGAAAGTAATCAAAGTAAGCAAGATAAGACCACCAGTCCTTCACAGATGCACTGCTGCCAATTTCTACTCTTTAGTTTCTATCAAGGTCTTTGGACTTCCTTTCTCATGATGATGATACCAGCCTCCTCTATTTCCATTTCCCTGTCTAGTTTTCCCACTTTACACAAATTTATTTTTCTTTCCCTAGCTGGAATGACAACATGATCTAGTCCATATTCTCCTCAGTCGTCTTCACCAAATATATACATATGTGCCCTTGAATTGTGTACTGTAATGGAGCTGAATTGTTTGCAGATGAAAAGACATAGACATTTGTTGTATATGTAATAGGAAAATTTAATTTCATTGAATACTGAGTATCTCAATTTTGGTGGGTAGATCTGTTCTGAAGTGTTGGATCACACAGTGGCAAGATGTATTACTGAGAACTGAACGGTGTTTTTAATGTCCCTGAATACGACTTTTCTAGCTGCTCTATATGTGAATACAATTTCTTTTGCTGGGATAGTTTTTATCTGGATATTGTGATGGAGTGAGTTGTGGTCAGGATTCTACAAATCCTAAATGTCAAACTGTGAGCAGACTAAGTGAAAGACAGAAGAAAATGCTAGAAGAAATTGTTTTCAGAATTAGTCATCTCTAAAGGGTTATTTCTCATCAATGCTAACTGATGGATTATGGAACCTCACAAACAGCTGTGTGATCTGGTGGTGAGACAGTACAGGGGTAGGAAGGAACAGCTGGTAAGAAGGGAGGGAGAGAGGGATATGTCATCTGCATGCACGAGCCCTACTGCTGAAGGAAATTGCATTCAATCATACCTTGGGACTTCTTAGAGTGGGCAGCTTCCCTACAATGAACATGCCAATTTATTCCTGGGTTTCCTGAGTTTATTCTGTCCCCATCTTTTTCTACTTAATAATGGTTTCAAGATTCAGCTTATGAGCGACAAAGCATTGCTTGATAAAAATAGCCATAGAAACTCTGCGTGAATTAGTGATGAAAGTATCTGATAAAATTTGATGACAAGGTGTCCCAATCCAGTGTCAGGGAAGGCTATCACACAAGGCCAATCTTGGAGGGACCACAAGCACCTTGGAGAACTTAAAATGATTTTGATAAATTGGAGAAACTGTCTGAAACAACACAGTGTTCCAAGAAGAAAAAAGGCAGTTACAAAATATAGTCTAATAAATATAAAACACGGCATAATAACTCCTGCTTTTTTAAGAACCTGGATATTATGAATGACAGAGAAGGAAAGAAGGCAGATTTATATCTGGACTTAAAAATGAAGCCAAGGCTAAGCTTTACTAATCACAAAATACCTTGCAGAAATGTTTTTAGGCACCATAACCTCAAACTTGTTATTTCTTCAACTAAAGCCTTTCAGAGAGCTCTGTTGAAATCTAAAATAATTGGATTGCAGAAAAGGGTCTAAGCTGGACATAAAGATCAACTTTTCTTTTGTTACAAGGAAAATTATTTACATTCTAGTGAGGATTTCACAGAGAAATCTTTATGGGAATATTTTTTATTAGATGCTTGCTCATCTGTCAGCTAAATCTTAAGATGAATAAGAATCGCATATAATGGTGAGTTAGCCTTGGGGAGCAGCCAAACTCCTGCCCAGCTGCTCACTCACTTCCCATCCTCGGTGGGACTGGGGAAGAAAATAGAGTAAAAGAGCTTGTGGGATGAGATAAATTCATGGAGATCACTTACCCTGATCAGGTAGTGAAAAACATACATTAAACCAACCATTTTCCTCCCCCCTCTCCTGACATCTCTACCATGAGAGGCACAGGGGAGATGGGGAACAGGGGGCTGTGGTTAGCACACAGCAGTTCCTCTCTGTTGCCTCTTCATCCTCACACTTTTCCTCTACACCAGAGTAGGTCTTTTTCACAGATTACAGTTGCTCAGGATAAGCCTGCTTTCATGTGGGGTCTCCATGGCCCACAGTTTCTTCAGGGAATATCCCCCTACTCCACGATGTGGTCCTCCATGGGCTGCAGTGTTGATAACTGCTCCACCATGGTCTCTCCACAGGCTGCAGAGGAATCTCTGATGCATGGAGCACCTCTACTCCCTCCTCCTGCTCTCACCTTGGGGTTCACATGATTGTTTCTCCCTCTTTTTTTTGCCTTCTCTGGTGCCAGTCTGGTTGTTTTGCCCTTTCTTCAATATGTCACCCCTGAGTTGCCACCATGTCCGCTGCAGGACCCAGTTGTGCCCTGCAGTGGGTTGGCTGGAGCTGGCTGGGACTGGCTGTGTCAGGCACGGGACAGCCCCAGCCTCTCCTCACAGAGGCCACCCTGCAACCCCTGCTGCCAGTGCCTGGGCACCTGCACCCGATACACATACGTATGTGTGCCCTCAACAAGCTAACTGCAACTTCTGTAACAAACACTAGAATGAGCTCAAATCAGATCATCTTGCTAATTTTTTATTCTTCACTGTATCTTTTATCCTTCATACATTTTTCTCCATAAAAACCTATAAATATTTCAGAAGAAGATAAGGTCATCTTTAGGTCTGTTAGTGGGTCTACTCAGGAATTGTACAGAGAATAGGAGATTCAAGGCTAGAAAATAGTTGATTGGCTTCAATATATAAAAAGCTTCCCTCCAAGGAATCTCCAAATATCTGGATGTTCTTGATATCTTTTTTGAGGAGAAAGCCTCAGTGTGGTGGTTGAAAACTTAAACAAAATATGTCCCTTATAAATTCATCTAACAGGTTCATAATCTATTTAAACACAATTGCAATATCAGAGATGCGTGGCCACCCTCTATTAGAAGCAGAGAGTTTGACACTGCATCTTTCCAACATCTCTATATTTACCATCTCCACTCTATATCCCTCTGTACATGCCCCGTCCCTGGGAAACATTCAAGGTCAGGTTAGATGGGGCTCTGAGCAACCTGATCTAGTTGAAGATGTCCCTGCTCACTGCAGGGGAGTTGGACTAGATGACATTTAACGGTCCCTTCCAACCCAAACCATTCTATGATTCTATGATCTTCTTTTTTAATAATACTAATAAGATAGGATTTGAATAAATTAATTCTTTTTTCTTTACTCAACTTCCTTACATGTGTTTCTTTTAATAAAAGGTAGGGGACCCAATTATATGTTGAGTTATGGACCTTAGTCACTAGTTATGTTTGTTTCTAGGGGTAACTGATTTAATTTTTACTTGTTCTAACTTTCTTCATTTTTAACTAGCTGTGACTGTGCTTTTTCTAGAGAATGCATCTAACCAAGGGAAAGACACACCTCCTGGGTACTTCTGCACAATTCATGGTACCAAGTTTGCGGTACAATAACCAGAAGTGAGGCAAGGATAAAAGTCCGTGACCCTTTAAAGTGCTTCATGCTATATTAGCAGAGGCTAGCCATCTAGCCATTAAACCGGACATTATAAATATTGCTCTCTTTCCCATTAATTTAATAAGCCTTACACTGAGTTATCTGTGAATGCATGTGTATCACTTACAGTCACTTTTCTTAATAAATGATTCATATTTAATGGGAATAATAAGTGTTGCTGCAAGTTTGTAATACAATTTTTTTTCACTGCAATTTCCTTCTCACTGTTCTTTCAAAACACTTAATCTTCCATGCTAATAATTAGCAAATTCTTGTTAGCTGAAGGAGAAATCATATCTTACGGTATTTGCACCAAATAAACCAGATCCATTATAACCCATCTCAGTACTATATTTTGCAGGACATGGGAAATGAATTCCCAAAGCATAAAACTATGCGTTATTTTTTATCATGAGCCTAAAAAAATTGCCTCACCTGATCTTCTGTTGTAAATATTTTCATTTTTTTTTAGTAGTAGCACTCTGGCTTAAATGGTGAAAAAGTGAAATGCAAAAAGCTGTAGAACTCCATCATAAATACCGTACAGTACCTGGGGTGGTGGTTTATGACCTCAGCTATGCATGTACTCCTTTTCAACATATGCATTTTGCATATAAATTGGAGAATTGGGTTTAGTCAGTAATGCTTTAATTTAATTCTGAAAACAGTGACGGTCTCCTAAAATTAACGTGCTTCTGATGGACCTTAGTACAAGCCAACAAAAGATGTGAACAAACCAACAAAGAAGGGTGGAAACACAGAATTGCAGAAGCAGTAATGTTAGAAGGGGCATCTAGAGACTGTTAAGTCTGACCACCTGCTCAGATCAGGGTCACCTAGGACAGGATGCCCAGGACTATGTCCAGTCTGGCTCTGAACATTTCCAAGGATAGAGACTCTACAACATCTCTGGACAACCTGTGTAAATGTTTGATCACCCTCACTGTAAAAAAGCTTTTCATATGTTCATACAGAATGTCCCATGTTTCAGTTTGTGTCCATTTCCTCTTGCCCCGTCAGTGGGTGTTACTAAGAAGAGTTTGGCTCCCTTTCCTTAATGTCCTCCCATTGATAAAATCCTCTGTTCTCTCCTTGCCCACCAAGCCAGTCATCTCTTTGTAAAAGGCTCAGATTGGTTAACATCTTAGAGCTGAAAATACAAGATTTAAGAATGTTAAGATTTTAATGGTAAGAATGTTCCAGAGCTGGATCTTAACCTGAATAAAACAGACTTTAAAAAGGACTGATCCAAACCCTTGCATCCAAATACAAGTAGACTACATGCTATTAGAAATACACATTCCGATCCAGACCTGGCAATCCAGGCAATAATACAAACCCAGTTTCAGAATCAATGAAATTGTAATTCAGAAGATAATGTGGTAGTGTCTCCAGAAAGTACATTATTGGATATGTACAGCAAATGTGTTTCATTGCATTACAGAATCACAGCATCAAATGCTCCAAGGGAATGTATACTTTGTTTACTATAATGCTTCCTGTTTGATCATGGGATGATTGTGCAGTGGGTGATTGAACTTGTGCCCCTCTACTTGATTCACACCTCCTTCCACTGCTCTTGCTGGGAAATGAACCCTGCTGAGTTGCAAATTGAGTGCCACATAAAATGAAGGAGAGGCACTTATGAATAAGCAGTAGGTAACAGCAGTGGTTGTACCTAATGAAGAAAGGAATGGGACCACTGAAAATATCACACCACAGGTGTGTTACTCTGAAGTGATAAACTGGTGGACTGTCATGATTAAGGCAGGTATTGATTGATTTGGAGGCAGGTGATGGTAAGAGAGTTGTGTGGCTATAGCAGTCACCCCAACGTCCATCATATCCTTTGGAAGACAGAACTAGCATGAGTGAACTTGCAATATAGTGCTGCAAGTGCTATTGCAGATCATTCTGAGACATTTTGATGCTCATACTAATGATAGTGTGATTGTCCACATTCATCTGAATTTTAATTGGTTTTGTGTAAATGTTGTGTTTGTAATTTGTAAATTTGTAAATTTGTAAATGTACTACATTTCTGGAAATGTAGTAAATGTTCCTTTTACTATTTATCAGAGAATATAAGAAAAAGTGCAATTCTGTGTTTGGGTACATTCTTCTCTGTTGAACACCTTCTTTAATTCTGAAAATGAGTATTTCCTCTCTGATACCAGAAAGTAACCATTACACCAACTTTATTCCAAAATGTGATATAAAGCAAGTGGGAACTGGTGGTCAACTTAGGACTTTTAAAATTCATCATCAAAATGCCTTATAGTGTGAATCAAATAGATACATTTTCACTAATCTATCAAATGCAGTGGTTCTGAAAGAGTAAAAAGCATCTTCTGTCTGTGGTCTGTATTAAAGTTATGAAAACAGCTAGAATATTTAATATATCGATATTTATTATAAACCTATTAAAAATCTGTACCATCAATAGAAGAACAAGTATTCACTCTCTTTATCGTTAAGCCATTTGCAAGGCAGTGGGTGTGATCTCTATACCATACTCTGACTCTTTGACCATTAGTTAAAATGGTATCAACTATTTGTCAGTCCATTATAATCAATTAACAACCAAAATACAAATAATGATCTGAACTTTTTGAAGTCCCATGAGGTAGTAGATCTATTTAATTTATATGGGATGCCTCATAAGGCTCCAGTCTCTTCAATGCATAGTTCCCTTGTGCAGGGGGATGCCTACCCTACAAGCACTTCTGCAAAAGCCTAGTTTTGCATTAGTGACAAATGCCATTTGTACTGGCTATGACATCAATTGTTATGGTATGACATCAATTGTGGACACAACTGTAGAAATGTGAAAGTAAATGGCTAAATGATTTATAAAAATACAACTTTTATATGTTAATATTTTTTCTTACCTTAGTATATTTCAGGGAAAGGAAATGTTATTTGTTTCAATAATAGCATTTTCACAGCATCATGTGAATTTTCTCTGTACGTTAGGCATCGTGCGCTCTACAGTTATGCCCCAATAACTTAGTATTGTACGCAGATCCATCAAGACATGATGTCACTGCTGGGAAATTATTTTATTTAATTTTACTTTAATCCAAGATATTATACATATTGAATTGTATCAGCATTTTAGCTTGAACTATATGCTCTGGCAACATAGTGAACAATCTAATTAGTATTATAAATACAAAATAAATGGCAATGAAAATGGAAGTGTCTGAGTACATCTATTATATGAATAGACATAATCAGATAATACATAGTATTTTAAACGCCCTATACTTAGTGGTGTAAAAATGCAGTTACTATCTTATTTGCCAATATTCACTGTTTAGTTTTAAAACTTAAAGTAGTAAGGAGTAAAATTAAAAAAAGAAGAGAAACTAACTTATTTAATGAATCAGAATTTAAGAAAGTATGTGGGACTGCAACATAATGGTACTTTGATTAATCTTTTTTGTTTTCTGGCAATGTAAGGTACCATTCACACTTACACGATGATTTTTCAAATGTGTTACTGAAGTTATGTAACCATCATGGACAAATATATGTTTTAGATTCAATCTTTCCTTCAAATTTAGTGATGATTACTGTAGTTTTTTGACTACTGACAAATGTAGGAAAGAAAGCTTTAAGATACTTATAAATATTAGAATGGAAAATGCTTATAAGTCATAGAAATAAAGCTCAGCTAGTCTTCCTGCAATACACAGTAAGCATATCTATGTTGCAAAAAAAATACTGAAATATCAGTACATCTTATCACAGATAAACATGTTTCTATTTCATCATTATTCAGGAGTATGTAAAAGGGATGTAACCTTTCTCTATCTGAATTAATTTTAAGGACATAATTAAAATATGGCCAGGTCTCACCTCCTGCTTGTTAGTTATGGAAAATTCATAGCTCTGCAGTTTTTCATAACCTGTTTAATGCCTTCTGAAGTAAGGATAGTTTACTATATTCCCCCTTTTCTGACACAGTAACAAACCTCCTTCCTTCCTTCCTTCTCAAATTTCATATCCATGCCTTCAGAAGTGCTATAAAATGCTTTCCATTTAAAATTTGTTCCCACTTAGAACCATAGCATAGAATCGTAGAATTGTTTAGGTTGGAAAAGACCTTTGAGATCATTGAGTCCAACCGTTAACCCAGCACTGTCAAGTCCACCACTAAACCATGTCCCTAAGTACCAAATCTATACATCTTTAAAATACCTCCATGGATGTATTTACCTCCAGGGATGGCGACTCAACCACTTCCCTGGGCAGCCTGTTCCAGTGCTTTACAACGCTTTCTGTGAAGAAATTTTTATTAATATCCAACCTAAACTTCCCTGGCACAAATTGAGGCCCATTGTCCTATTGCTTGTTACTTGGGAGAAGAGACCAGCCCCCACCTCACTACAACCTCCTTTCAGGTAGTTGTAGTGAGCAAGAAGGTCTCCCCTGAGCCTCATTTTCTCAAGGCTAAACAACCCCAGTTCCCTCAGCTGCTTCTCATAAGACTTGTTCTCTAGATCCTTCACTAGCTTTGTTTCGCTTCTTTGGATCTGCATGAGCATCTCAATGTCTTTCTTGTAGTGAGGTGCCCAAAACTGAACACAGTACTCAAGATGCAGCCTCACTAGTGTTGAGTACAGTGGAACAATCACTTCTGTAGTTCTACTGGCCACGCCATTTCTGATACAGTCCAGGATGCTGTTGGCCCTCTTGGCCACCTGGACCCATTGCTGGCTCATATTCAACCAGCTGTTAACCAACACCCCCAGGTCCTTTCCCATGTGGCAGTTTTCCAGCCAATCTTCTCCATGCCAGTAGTGTTTCATGGGGTTGTTGTGACACTAAGTGCAGGACCCAGCACTAGGCCTTATTGAACCTCATACCATTGGCCCTGGCCCATTGATCCAGCCTGTAGAGATCCCTCAGTAGAGCGTCCCTACCTACAGGCAGATCAACACTCCCATCTAACTTGGTGTCATCTGCAAACTTACAGAGAGTGCAGTCAATCTCCTTATCCAGGTCATTGGTCCTAATACTGAGCCCTGGGGAACACCACTTATGACTGACTGCCAACTGAATTTAACTCCATTCACCACCACACTTTGGGCTTGGACATCCAGCCAGTCTTTTATCCATCAAAAAGTGCATCTGCCCAAACCATGACCAGGCAGTTTCTCCAGCAGAATACTGTGGGAAATAACATCAAGGGCTTTCGTAAATTCTGAGTAGAAAACATCCATAGCCTTTCCCTCATTCACTAGAGGGGTCACCTTGTCATAGAAGGAGATTAGGTTACCAAACAGAACCTTGTGCTTCATAGACCTGTGCTGACTAGGCCTGATCACCTAGTTTTTCTGTATGTGTCATGTGATGGTACTAAAGATGATCTGCTCCATAACCTTCCCTGGTACCAAGGCTTGGCTTATAGGCCTGTAGTTGCATAGATACTCCTTCTGGCCCTTCTTGTAAGTGGGTATCACATTTACTGACCTCCAGTCAACTGGGATCTCCCCAGTTAACCAGGACTGCTGATAAATGACGGAAAGTGGCTTGGTGAGCACCTCTGCCAGCTCCCTCAGTATCCTTTGGTGGATCCCATTTGTCCTTATATACTTGTGTGTGTCTAAGTGCTGCAGCAGGTCACTAATCAGTGATAATTTCTGTTTACACAATCCCCTTCCAGTTAACAGCCAAGCTTTTATTGTTGCATATAACATGCTCGTCTTTCTTGAATATAGAAACAAAATACTTACTTCAGTTTTGGATTCTGCCTAGTTTATCTTTGGTGCCAATATCATTCAGGTCATTTTCTTTTCCCTTCTTCCTTCCTTCCTTCCTTCCTTCCTGCTTCCCTCCCTCCCTCCCTCCTTCGTTCCTTCCCACTTTCCCACCCTCTCTCTCTCCCTTCCTCCCTCCCTCCCTTCTTTTATTCCTTCTTTCCTCTCTTCCTCCTTTCACCGCTTCCTCCCTTCCTCCCTCTCAGTCTCTATTTTGTGTACAAAAACTTGGTCAGCATAAATGTTAGCACCTCTCAGTCTAATTGCCCATATTATGACTGTTAAAACATTTCATTTACTTTGTCAATCTGGCCATCTTACAGTCTGTTTGTGCTGCTGGTTTATTCCTAAAATATAATTTCAAATAAATTTTTATCCCTCTAGATCTAGTGTGCTACACCAATTTTCCCCATGCTTGAGGAGATTGCAGATAAGTTTTTCCGTATCTGACTTGTGGTTCAGCAGCAATAGGACAGAAATAAAGTTGTAAAAGATGTACAGTAGCAAATGAAAAAATTAAAAACTTCAAGTGTAATTTGGAAGAGGCTGCTGGTTCTGCATCTACAGCATGACATCTCTTGACTTTTTTTAATCTCTCAGAAGAGTAGACAATGAAGAGGAAACTTGGAAAATTACCATAGACATGAAAATATAGCTGAAAAGTGTTTCCATAGAAAATACAAGTATTTATTTTTAAATTCAATCTTAATTTTATCCATAGAGTAAACCAAGTAAAGCTAATATTTCAGAATAATTGTTCCCCAAATGGATTTTGTATCTACTGAAAAATATCTCTGTAGTATCACTTTTTATTTTCTGCTATCACTGACAGTAAAACATCTTTATTGTTTAGATTTACTGTAAGCTTTCAGACAATATTAGTGCCTGAAATCTTTGCTCTGGTAAACAAAACCATAGAGAAAGGGACGTGTTGGGAAGTGGCATAGTAAATTAAACTATAGCTAAGAGTCTAATCCTAATTATATGAAGAAAGTATCAGAAGTTGAAATGATTCTCCTAATACGCTAGTGTTCAGGAATTCAAACCTATAAATTGGCTACTACTTAAGATTATCGACTTCTTATTATGCACACAAGCACATAATTAACTTTACGTTCCCTTCTTATGACTCTCAGGCTCTTGTCCTTTTAATTATAAGATCCAGAGGGTAGCTTTTATGTTACTATTATCTCTATTAAACTTTGAATAAAAGCTTCATTGAAACTTGATATATTAATCATATGTAATAGCCTGCTAGCTTCTTAAAAGAGGTAAAGTGCTATTCTGATAAAGTAGCCAAACATTAGGCAGAAGGTATTTTAGCTTCCTTTTTGCACACATACAAACATTCATTTTTAAAAATGCCTGACTGTTCATTTTAAATAAACAGTTATTGTTTGGATTATCTACATTAGTGTATTATAGAAGGTAATCTGAATTTACTGATTTCACAGAATCACAGAATGATGTGGGTTGGAAGGAACCTTAAAGATCACCTAGTTCCAACCCCCAGCCATAGGCAGGGACATTTTCCACTAAACCAGGTTGCTCAGAGCCCACTCCAACCTGGTCTTGAACAGATCCAGTGATGGAGCATCCACAACTTCCGTGGGCAACCTGTTCCAATGTCTTGCCACCCTTATAGTGAAGAATCTCTTCCTTACATCTAATGTAAATTTACCCGCCTCCCATTTGAAGCCATTACCCTTGTCCTATCACTACAAGCCCATGTATAAAGTCCCTCCCCAGACGCCTTGTAGGCCCCCTTCAGATAATGGAAGGCTGCAATAAGGTCTCCCCAGAGCCTCCTCTTCTCCAGGCTGAACAAGTTCAACTCTCTCAGTCTGTCCTCATAGGAAAGGTGTTCCAGAGATCTGGTCATCTTTGTGGCCGTCTTATGCTCCAACAGGTTCATGTCTTTCTTGTGTTGGGGGCTCCAGAAGCTGGATGCAGTACACCAAGTAAAGTTTCACCAGAGTGGATAAGAGGCAGAGATTCACCTCCCTTGACCTGCTGGCCACACTTTTGATATAGCCCAGGATGTGGCTGGCTTTCTGGGCTGCTCTCACACATTGTTGTCTCATTCTGAGCTTTTCATTAACCAGCACCCCCAAGACTTTCTTCTCAGGACTGCTCTCAATCCACACTCTGCTCAGCTTGTATTTGTGCTTGGGAATGCCCTGATCCAGGTGCAGGTCCTTGCACTTGGCCTTTTTGAACTTCATAGGGTTCACACAGGCCCACCTCTCAAGCCTGTCAAGGTGACTCTGGATGGCATCCCTCCCTTCCAGCGTGTTGACCACAGCACACAGCTTGGTGTCGTCCACAAACTTGCTGAGGGTGCACTCAATCCCACTGTCCATGTCTCTGACAAAGATGTTAAACAGCACCAGTTCTAGTACCAATCCCTGAGGAACACCACTGGTCACTGTTCTCCACTTGGACATCAAGCCATTGACTGCAACTTTTTGAGTGCAACCATCCAGTCAATTCCTTATCCACTGAGTAGTCCATTCATTAAATCAATTTCTCTCTAATTTAGAGACCAAGATGTTGTGTGGGACAGTGTTGAACCCTTTGCACAAGTCTAGGTAGATGACATCAGTTGCTCTTACCTCGTTGACCAGGAATACACATTTCTCATGTATTTATTTATTATTTCTGATCATGCTACCATAGGCTCAATTTCTACACTGAAATACAGAAGCATTCAGTATGACATTACAGATTAGTGGAAAAGGACAATGAAAAGTTAAACATTTATTCAGGTTTGGAAATCCAGTATCTTTTATTCTTTTGTTCTTAAAGGAATAATGTATATATTGTAGACCTGCACACTGTTGGCTTATTTTTTAAAAAATGTATTTTGATTACTAATGGTGAAGGTTTGTAGTTGGTGTCTTTGTTAAAGGAAGATAAAAGATTCAACAAAAATATGCAAAATAATTTTTATTCTAAAAAAAAAGAATTCTATGAAATTCAAACAGCTTTGAAGTGTTGAAAATTTTCTATCTTTGTTTTTTCCTAATTCCTTTGATTTCCACAGGTGTGGAGCAAACACAGCATTCCTCAACAGTCTTGGGAGTTGCCATTGTTTACACTTCCATTAGAAGGGCCTGACAGGTGGAAAGTTCTTGTTAGACAAATAATCAAAGAACACCAGAGGCCATGACAGCTTTCATCTTTTTACTTTCAGATGTTAGAGACATTGTTCCTGTTTCTTCAATACAAAAGACTAAATGACAACAAGCATGAACAAGAAGGACTTTTTAGCTTAGTGCCTGGAGAACTCTGCCAGAACATTCAGGCTTTGGGTCCTAGTTCCAGAACTGCTTTTGCATTTCAGGTGAAAAAAAAGGATCATCCAAAAGATTTTTGTAACAGGGGCAGTACCCATGCTCCCTACCCTTTAGCCAGCTGCGTTCTTCATTAGGCTATTGTGTCATGCTCTCCTTCCTTTCATCTCTGTGATTTTTACTATTTTCTTTTCAGGGTGGCCCAGTTTCAGCAGGAGAGGAACAAAGGTGGATAGACCTGCCCCCTGTGACACTCAAACTACTCAAATGCCAGAAGTAGGCAGGAGGTGAGCTGCTCCCCTCCTTCAGGGGCTTGAGGATACCCTCCTCAGCAGATCCAACTTTCTGCTGACTCTACATACAGAATGCCAAACCACAGGCTTGTGCTCAGCTTTGGTGAATGAATGGTTAATGTGTATGAAATAATTGCACCAACTTCTGGTGACCCTGAGTTCGATCTGACACCATGATATAATGTTTGTAGGTATTTCAGCTAGATAGACCAATCCTCCCTAAAACACTCACAGCACCATGTTACCAGGTTGACACAAATATAAGTATTAATCCTATCTGTACCAAAGGAGTCCCCTCCAGAGAGGGGGAAAAGGTTACCTAAGGCCTTTTATTTATTGCTATAACTCATATAAAGAGTACTTAAGTTGGCAGTACTTGTCAAAACCATCCACAAAACCACTAAGTTACAATACAGACATGTCTACGGTGCCAACCACTGTCAGATGAAGGGGAGTAGGAGTACAAAGATCACAGTATGAAAATGGACAGTTGTGCACCAGCCAAAAGTTCTCCTATACTGAAACTGTTCACTTGTGGTTTGACAGCTTTTGGGGCTGGAATACTGTCTTGGCTTTAGGGCTGGATTGCAGTCCCTACTTAGCATTGATCCTTACAACTAATGATGCTTACAGCAATTGCATTGTTTAGTATGGGCGATGAAAATAAGGGAGAAAAAGGAAGAAATATAGGTAACCTTGGTATTATTTTTTTTACCTAATGAGAGAAACCTTTCAATAAATAATTAAAGAGTGTTAGCAGAGGAGGAAGACTGCCAGGATAAAAGTTATTTTAATAAGATCCATACTGCTTTTAATACTGCTTGATGGCAAAACAATTTAAATACAAAGATATAACTTAGGTGTTTGAATGGTGGCCCTATTACTTGGCTGCATTATATTTTCAGGTGGGTGAATTAAATAATTGAAGAAATTCCTGGCTGCACCAGACCTTTTAACATCTCTTAAAGGGCAAGATTGCTAAATTATTTAGCTGACTTTATAGATTTTGTCATTGGAGTAATAAGGAGCAGAACAAAATCACCACATAGTTGAGCTAATGTGTATCATGAAAGGCGAAATTAAAGAAACGTAAGAGATATAAGACTATGAGGAAAGCTCTGACCAAGGACACAGTTTTACTTTCCCCCTGAATGTCTTTTCAGTCCCAAGTATCTATTACTATTACTTTCACCATATTTTGAAGCAAAAGAACACAAATAGGACAACTTTAGGCATGTTTCAGATACTGACTTTTAACAAAGCAATAAAATGCACCTCCCCTAGTACTTTTTGGTGTCTACAATCTTGCGCACTGCCACTTTATCTGACATCAGGGCTGTTTAGGAGTCATGAAATAGGTATCACCAGGGCTCTCCCCAAAGGGGCCTTTTCTGATGCATGTGCTCAGAGTCTCCTAGAAGACACTGAAAATGCTGACTTTAGAATGATGGGCATGCCAGAATCACGGTTGTGACCAGTTTATTCAGCATCCTGGGGAGGAGGAAGAGTGCTTTTTTTTATTGGGAATTTGGAGATGTGGATTCTAGGCTACCTTTGGCTCAAATCTCTGAGGCTGAAATCCATGTGGGAGCGTGATGTCTTGGTTGTATCAGGACAGACTGCAGTGCTTGAGCACTCTCCCTGTTCTCTGTGTGAAAGCTGACATGGATCTCTACAGGAATCAATGCAGCCAGAGAGCCCTCCAAAAAAAAAAATTCTTAGGAACTAGGTCTGACTGCCACTACATTTTGTACAAGAATTTCTTAATGCAAAAGACAAGTGTTATTCCTGTTATTACAGAGGAAGGTACTAGGAACAGCATCATGTTCATCTTGTTGCAGAGTTAGGGATCACCCTTTCCCTGAGGACCTTAAGTTTGTTAATGTGTAGTTGTCCAAATTCAGCAGGTTTTCTTCCACTGTTGGCTGACCATCTAGTATCTGCTGATACCAGATGCCTACTGGGACAGGAGAGTACAGCTGACTAACAGGTAGAGAAGGTATTCAAGATCCAATGTCTCATTTCTAGATGAAAACAATTAGCCAGTGGAACTGAAAAACACACATTGGTGTCTCCTAAGTATTTGCCTATTATGCTTCCACTAAGCAGGACAGCTTCTAAAGGAGCAATGTGTGCTGGTTTTGGCCAGGACAGTTAGTTTTCTTCATACTAACTGGTATGGAGCAATGTTTTGTATTTATGCTGGAAACAGTGTTGATAATTCAGGGATTTTTTAGTTACTGCAGAGCAGTGCTCACAGGGTCAAGGCCTTTTCTCACCCCACCGGTGAGCAGGCTGGGGGTGCACAGTAACTTGTGAGGGGACACAGCTGGGACAGCTGACTCCAGCTGACCAAAGGTATATCCTACACCATATGACATCATGCTCAGCAATAAAACAATAAAACTAGAGCAGAGGTTGGCTGGGGGTGGGTCTCTGCTCAGGGACTGACTGGGCAGGGAGTGACTGGCTTAATTGGTGGTAAGCAATTATTTTCACCTGCATCACTTCTTTTTCTTGGGGTTTATTTCTGTCTTTGTTATTTCCCTTTTCATTATATTTACTACCTATTTTATTTTATTTTATTTATTTCATTTCATTTCATTTCATTTCAATTATTAAACTCTTTTTTCACAGCCCATGAGTTTTCTCACTTTTACCATTCCAGTTTTCTTTCCTGCTGAGGGGGAGTGAGTGAGCCACTGTGTGGTGCTTAGTTGCCAGCTGGAGTTAAATCACAATATGAAATGTTCAGATAATTTCTTCACATGTTGTCCATGTATCTTTTCTTTAGCTTTTCAGTCCTGTAAGTAAAAGCATGTTCTCCAATGCACTGTCTGATTGCCTATAGGTGTTTCTGACAGCACCAAGGAGCCTTGAAAGGTATACTGAAGAACATGAGAGGCCTTATGATCAAATGTTGCAATTACATGTAAGTTAAAAGTGATAGGTTTCTGAATTTTCTCATCAGGGTGTGGGGTTGAATGTTCTGTCATATATGAAGTTGTTCTTGATGGTTTGCTTTCAGCAGGGTAATGCTTTAGAAACTATTTTGTTTGGTCATTTTTGTAGGAGACTTCTTCTCCTGCTGTTTTTTAGTAGGACCCCAGTGCTATGACATTAAGTTTGTTTCAGTCAGACTCATGTGCCAAGGGATGTACAAACACCGTTTAACCATTTTAAGTAAGCCAACAGATGAAAGGATTTAAAATAAAAGCTTATCAGATTAAACTAAATGTCTAAAGATGGACCAGGCTATCCAAATCTACACCATGTTGATCTTATCAAAACATTTTTGTTTGAACATTGTACATTCTTGTTTTTGTCCAAAAAGTGTCCAATTCATATAAAACATTTTTTAATAAATCAAACAACTATGTACTAAATTTGCAAGTCTGAAACAATGGGAAATGTTCATGTTGCCCTCAGTCACCAGATGCTGAGTTTTGCCCCAGCTAGGGTAGGCCCCTGAGCCAAGATCCAGAGAGTCATTTAGATGGCTCATTTCTTAGACTCCTGAATTTTAACTGATGTAGAAGTGCTGCACCTAAATTGTAGTGATGATCCTATATACCTTTTTGGATTATTACTTTTTTCTAAGAGTAGAGTCACTAAAAAAAATAATTAGCAGTCTGTTGTTGGCAGCTGCACGCTATTACCTCAGCATGGTTATGGAATCTGATTTGTTTGTACTGTTTGTACAGTATAGGAAGCTTCCTAAAATCAAGATCCATATTGTGTACTGCTTCATTTCTGCTGCGTCATTCCAGTGCCATCAAGAACATTCATCAAGTATGATCTTCATTTAATTAGTCCATCCAGTTTCCTCTTGGTATTATTTTATACTATATATGTATGGGATCTACATTAGTCAGCCTAACATACCTGCAGACTCTGGCACTTGCAGTAGCCTGATGGTTTACATTTTTTCTTTTCATGGATTGTCTCTCTGTGGTTCTGGTTCCTCATAAACTTTTTATATTCTTGAAGATTTATGTCCATAAGGGCTGTAGAAGGACGTCAGGAGTCTTGCTCAGAAGAAAAAAACATCCCAGGTATTTTCAAGCCATGTTGTTACTCTCATTCTTTTTGCAAAAAGGCAAATACAGTAATGTATTTCACACACAGTTTTTCTTACTAGACAAGAATAACAACAGGTGCAAAACAACACCAGCTCCTTCTTTCTCATGTAAACAGTGGCTTTGACTTTATGACAAACATGTGCAAGGCATTTGCAATCAGCTTAGGAGAAAAAAAACGAAGACTGTCATTTGGACCAGATGACCTTGAAAGTATCTTTTCAACTTCCCACAGAGTGGCTGAGCTTCCTAATTAATCATTTGGATACCTAAAAAAAGGACCAGAGGAATATGTTTTGTGTGAATTTCTCACAAATGAGGAAATATCAAATGGTGACAGAGAATGAAAACATGAGTTAGAAAACAAATCATGCATATTGGAAAATTTCCATTACAACAAATGAGACTATATTTACACTGAAAATGCAAATATATGCCTATACTGATATCAGAAGTCTTACAAGCTTCAGATTCACAGTACAGCGATAACAACTGTATTATGATATCACATGTCATGTAAAAGAAAAGAAGCATATTACAATAGATATTTTTGGAGTATAAGTCATGCTAAAAGAACACAGATTTAATTCCTATGTAGACAACTCCAGAGGTATAAAATTAGCTGTTTTAAAGATTTTGACCGCATTAAACATAAACACAACCTTTCTGCATGACCAGCTTTCTTCACAAGCCCTGGGAACAGCTCTCTAATGTCAATTCCAGTCCAAACTAAAAAGACATGAATCTTATGTTTGCTTCTCTGTCATCACAGTATCCTGACCACCTAAGGCCTCTTTTTTCAGCAATGGTCATAGCAATTTGATTTGCTGGAACACACCAAGAAAGGCTACAAGCCAGACTCCCTGCTCCCTCAGTTGGGCAGAGTTAGCTGTAAAAAAAAGTGTGAAATAATCAAAACAGCTGAGAAAACACAACATGGTCTCCCTAGTAAAATCATGTTTGGTCTTTGGAAGCAAAGAGTTGTGGCTCGGGAGCAGCTGGCTATATACAGTATGTGGCAGAGAAATGCTTTTCCTTACAGAGGCCCCAACTCTGCTACCTTGGACTAGTGAAGTGAACACATACACACTCACAGCTAAAAAATCCTGTGGTTTACTAAGTTTGTTCTATTTCAGCAACATTTTCTACAGTTACTTTTAAAGAGACAAAAGACATGAACAAATCTATAGAGAGAGTGCCCCAAAGCACTCTTTCTTGAGTGAGCAGCTATACACCACTGTACTAGGGAGCCGTGCACACTTGTGGGGTTTTCTTCTCACCACTGCCACACTATGTTGAAAATTTGTTAACCTTCTGTGTAGAAGTCTTAGTTTCAGCAAGAGATGTGTCTTTTTTTTTTTTTTTCCTGACTTCTGTGGACTCCCAGCCATCTGTAGACCCCACTGAGGAAAATCTGAACCCTGAACCCTCTGAACCGTGATACAAGAAGTTGACATCCTCATCTCTTCCAAACATGTTTGTAAATAGAATGGGCTGTGTGTGTATTTGATAGTGATCATTAGTTTAGGTTTACCAAGTTCAGTTTTAAAGTGGTAGTTCAATATCTGCAGAGAAGTTTAACCTTTTAAAATTTTCTGGAGAAAACACAAGCTCTATGGACTTTCAGAAATTTATGGTTCTCATTTTTGATCTCATGTTCCTTGAATTACACTTGTTTTCTGCCTTAAATGCCACGGGGTTTTATGTTTATGTTTAGTGTAATTAATATGCAGCTAGTTCCTCTTATTTTAACTGAAGCCAACACACTGAACTGCTTCTCAGTTTGAACAAGGACAGAAATACAGTGATGCATATTTTTTCCCCCTATTTAACTGAAACAGATTTGTAAGAGATTTAGAATTATATAATGCCAAAGTGACAGAAAGCACATTCAGCATATAAGCACCATTCTAATCCTACCCTGGATTACATTTTTCTTTTTCACTAGTGAAAATAGAATGTAATTCTACTGAAATCAGATGAGTTCTTCTCAGGTATGTGGACTGTCATAAAGCACAAAAAAAGGTGTTACGGCCTCCAGAAAACCACCGTTTTAGTATTTAATATTTGACAGGATACAAGAGTAAGAGTAAGATGAAAAGTAAGATGGAGAGTAAGTGTAGTTACCCGTCATCATTTCTATAGTCAGGAATAGCTGATAGAATTCTACACTTATCACAACAAAACTGAATGAGAAAGAGAGATCTGGCAGAACAATGATTTCCTCTCCACAAAAATATTTTCAAATATGCTTTGTGAGATTCAAAGAGAAATCACAGCAAAATTGTAATACAAACAGAAGAAATGCGGACAACACTTTCAACCAAAATTACCCTTCTCTTTTTAAAATTTGGCCATGAGACATGAGTCCTGGTCTTGCATTAGCATCTCACTGTGTCAGTGCTGACCTTTGAAGGCTATTTGGGGAGGAAAGAAATTACCTGGTAGTTTGCCTGAGAAAGATGCTTCTGGTTTCCTTTTCGTAGTAATTTCACAGAGAGCATTTGATAAAAGGATGCTGTAAATGTAGGCACAGGAGTGTAAGGAAGCAAATAAATCCTTTTTTTCCAGAATTTTTATGTGCTAGAATTGTAGTTCCCAAGAAAAGGAGAGCCTTGTTAGCATGTAGCACAAGAAAACAATTACAGCCTGACCTGTGCTGATTCTCAGGATGAGAAGATGGTAGTAGACTTGGAGCCAGAACAGGGCAGAGGAAAGAGGAAGAGCTAAACCCAGTGATATACAGAACAACAACATTCAGTACTCCGAGGTGTGAAGAAGTTACAAAAATATTGCAGACTTTTCTTTGCATGTTCTGTCTGAATATTCAAACTGAATAAATCTTTAGGGCCTAATGCTCTGTGAGTCTTCCAGACTAGCAAGGTTACTGATGCATATTGATGCTAATGAAATTTCAAAAGTAAATTACCTGGGTACTGAAGCAGAGATAGTTATGAAAAGTAAAGCCTTCACTTTTAGTAGTGATTTCCTCTTGAAGAATCTTTAATTGCTATGTTGAGCAATTCTGTGATATGGTAATGTCTAACATATGTTGGCTTGCACAATTAAGACTTATTTTCTTGCATTTCTAGTACCTGGGAAAGTTGACTGAGTCTAAACAACTGTTTTCTAATTTGATTATGTTTGACAATATTAATGGTTCAGATGTTTATTCAATATATTTAAATTTGTTTATACTTACTTGGGACATATCCAGGATGCAGTGGAAACATGGCAGGTTTAATTAATTTCAAATTTCCAGCTTATTTCCTCTGTTGACGCTCGGCCTGATGTTAGGAGTAATGTACTGTGTTGTTCTTGGAACCCAGTAATAGCTAATGTATCTGATACTTGTGTGCTTCTACTTTATTTTCCCTCACTACTCTCAAATATAAACAGGCTAAGTCTTTCAGAGGCTTGAGTTCAAATCCAGCCATGCAGTTACACCACTTGCAGTGTGTTCCACATTATCCTCTGGAATACTTTGTTTGCATGTTTGGAGTCAAACTGATCTCTGTTTTTTATTAGCTTGATTAATAAATGTGTAATTGTAATATAATTGAGCAATAAAACTTCTATCTCAGAGCAAGTTATACACATGCATTCCATTTCTATAGCTTTCAATTATCCAATAAGCAATCCTGCAGTCACCGTCATCACTTCATTACAGTATTCTGTGATATTTTTCGTGGGATGAATAATAATGACAACTGATTTTTTTTTTTTTCAATTAATTATCAAGTAATGATTTCACAAAAATGTTTTATCCTACTTAGCCAACTCTATAGATGGTCAGGCCATACTAATGAAATTATTTATTTGCAATTTTGCCCATTATTTCATTAATAATTTATCTGGAAATAATTGGTCCAGTTCCTCAGATGCTTTTAATCAGAAATGCTCTATTGGAACGTGGAGAATTTTACTGATTAAGACCAGCTGAATATTTGACCCAGCTGCTGTCATGTTGGCTTTAGTTTTGAACATGGGCTTTAACATGGTATTAATTTGTATAAGATAAGACTGCTCTACTTTTTACCTTTTCTTAACTTTCTTTACATGAGTAGTCTCACATCCTTGGTGATATCTTAACATTATAGCATTCATTTGAGTTGACTTAGTTAGCTAAATCTTGAAAATCTCAACAAGGCATCCATTGCTCAAGAAAATATACACTTCTAAGAAAACCACAGACAAACTGATTTTTTTAAGAGAGTTGTAAGGACAATCTCTTCTATATACTGATCATGGCACTCAATGCCAATCATAAGTACTATAATCTCAGGTTTTGCTCTCCTTTCTGTAGGTGCTATTGCAATTGCAGGATTCACAATCAAAATAACTTTGTACTGGTCTTCCCGTGGCACCACAATGAAGAACATTAGAATTGAGAAAGAAGTGTCTTTGTCCCACAAGTCTTTATTCTACCAGTAACAAATACAGTCACTTAGCAGTAGCTCCTGTGGATAGTAGGTGGATCAACATCTCAGCATGTGTATTATCTAATGAAGCTGGGTGATAATTTTAGCGTGTCATTCAGAAAAGATCACAGAATTCAGATTGTGAGTTTTCGGCGTGATGCTCTAACTTGTAAGCAGACTAGCAAAAGTGAAGGACATCTGAATTGTGTAGATTTCTGTAGTATTGTAAAAGCCTTTCAAACAAAAATGGAAAAGTAAATAGTTTCAGAGTAGTTAAAGATTATTTTTTGACCAAAACTTTTAGAAGGAAAGGTAATGTTCTCTCTCATTAAATTGCAAGAAATGTTCTTGCCTGTGCCTTCTGTCAGAAACAACAATGGTGAAACCAAGTTAAACTGCATCATGAAGAACCATTAACAGCATTTGTAAGGCCTCAATTTCACTTTAGCAGAAAGGACAATACTCCTGCAAGGAAATGCTGAAAGTGGCAGTACATTTATAAATGTACTTCTTCATTTTTATTCAGGAAATTGGGAACTAGTTTGTGGGGCTCTACATGTGAGCAAAGGGAGGACGGAAGAGTGGGGTTCCACAGAACTGGGCACCAGAAAACATTTTTTTTTCAGAGATAATTGGTACCTAGGGTATAAAAGGTACACAAATTCCATACTCTTTCACATAACAGAAGCGTAGCATAAAATACCAGTACCATATGATCTATTTTCTTTGAGAGTGAGCTGGTAAATATCGAATTATTTTTTTATATGGCTGACCAAAAGAAAAAATGCCTGAATGAAAAAGTAAATCAAAATTCTCCAAAAGATGCTCATGCATTATTTGGAAAATGGTTTCTTTTTTTTCTAATTATTAATATTGCTATGGTAATTCACTGAATTTTCTGCAACAACATCTAATTTAGTGGTAAAATTATGAATATTGGTAATGTCAACTAATGTCAATGTTTTTGTTGTTATTGTTCTGTATTTAGAAATTGGTTACGCAATTTTTTTTTTGCCAGATTTTCCTTATCACACCATCTAGAAAGGTCTGCTTCAACAGAGTGGGTAAGAGATTTTCATTGCCAGACATGGAATTTCATAATCAACTGTAAAGAATACCTCAGGTGTTTAGCTGTTTTTGCTAATCCTCATTTATTACTTTGCTGTGGGAAAAAGAACATATTAGCCTAGGTGTCGTTGTGTGCAGCCCTTCATTTTTGGGCTGAAGGTATCTGATATGATACAACAGGAAAAATAGGAGTAAAAGTAAGTGAATTCAAATGTATTTGAATAATAATTTCAATTTCTTTTGAAAAATTATAATTTAGCTAGTTTGAACTATTGTTTCTTTGAAGTTCATATTTTGTGTCTGTGTTCTACAACATGTAATATATAGTATGTCATATGTTTGGAATTATATGTTTATAATTTATAATATTCCTGATTTAGTATTTATGCCTCATATTCTGAGTGCCTATTTTCAGTCATACAGTCTTTGTCATAAATTCAGTTCTACACTACTTCCGAATTTTAATTGCTTTTTTAGCAGATAAGTGGATTTCTTTCTTTATAATGAGACAGAGTAGCTAAAAGACTTGGTGATTACCAATGTGACAGTTTATCATTAATTTCAGGTACGGCTCAGTTTAGCAATTTCTAAAGGGATTACTGACATTTCTGATGTGTATTAGTTACCATTCATAAATTTAATGGTGAATTATGTTGATACCTCACACATAACTCCTACTTCATATTGGGTGACAGAAGGAATTGAATAACCAATTTTGTTGGATCTGCAAAGATTTTCCTTTTTTCTCTTCAAGGAAAGCGGATGTTTCTTTTCTCCACTCTTAGTATCTTTAAGGACAATCTTTAGCAAAAGAATGGCCCATGCTGATACTCAGGAAGATGATTATACATGTCAGGACATCAGCTTGGGTAAACAAGAAGTTAACACCATGGAAGTGAGGACAGTCTACAAAAAAGGAATAGAAAAGCACTGTCTAGGCATGCAGGGATGGTGTTAGGCAAGCCAAAGCCCTTCTACGTTTGAACTGGCAAGGGTTGTCACGGGCAACAAGAACTTCTACCACTGTATTATAGTAAAAGGCGAACAAGAAAAATGTGAGGCCATTGCTGAATAAAGTGGATCATTTCGTGACAGCAGGTGAAGATAAGGCTATGCTTTCTGAGCCGTGGTGCTCAGGGGATATACCTATAAAGAAACAATGTTACATCCATCTTAAAAAGGGGCAAGAAAATGGAGAACTACTCCCTTTGGGAAAAATCCCAAAGCTTATCCCCCACAAAAACATTTATAAGTGCACAAAGGATTGGCTGATTGGGTGGTTAGTTGGCATGGATTGATCAGTAGTAAAACTGCTTGCTTCCTATGATGTAATAACCTGTGGATCTGTTGGTCTGTGGATGAAGAGGAGTGGTGAATATTAACTACTCTGATTTTAGCAAGGTTTTTGACATGTTGTCCCACACTATCCTTGTATTCAAGTTAGTATGCTACAGTCTAGATGGGATATATTAGATGGGTGAGGTGTCAGGTTCAGATGGTATTGGGTAGTGGTCCACATTCTGCCTGGATGCTGGTCACAAGTGGAGTACCATGAGGTTCTGCCCCAGGACCTGTTATGTTTAACATCGTTATCCATGGCCTGGAGGAGGCAGTAGAGTGCACTCTTTTTTCGGCACTTTAAAGATACTTGTTCGATACAGTTCAAATACACATCACACTGCATCTGGAAAACTCCACCCAGTTTTAGGCCCCTCCAACTGAGTTCAGCAGAGGCCACTGTGGTGAACAGAGATTTATGTCTCACTGAGGCAGTGAACTCCTTTCCCAGTAATGCTTTGCGGCTCCCATGAG
>JAVSBS010002850.1:0-39552 GCA_033124195.1 Coracias cyanogaster
CTTGCATTGCATTCTACATGAAAACTATTGTTAGCTGAGTAACATTTTCCTCTTGCTGAAATGTTCTTAGGTACTAAACTAGTTTTAAGGTGTTCGTTAGCATGTTTGATAGGTTCTTTGACCTCAAATACCTACAGCAGGAGGAGTTCTTTGGAACACCATGCCTCAGAAGATGTAGTACCGACTAACGCAGAACAGACACCTGGGTGTCAGCTGTAAAGGAAAGAAAGGAAAGCATACAGTGTTAGGAACAGGACGAAGTGCTCCAAAAATACAGTGCTAACTGAGCTATCTGATCTTTTTCTGTTTCATATAGTTCCATTTCACCATTATTACAATTAATTGAGTTAGGACACTTTTAAAGTCACATAGGTACTTTCAAGATAGAAAACTCTGAGCTACAACCAACTGAAGAAGGAGCAAAAGTCCCAGTTCTCCAAATAGACGCAGTGCAGGTCTCAGCTCAAGTCAGTACTAGTTGTATAAACCCCAAATCTGAGTTCAGATAAACGATGGAATGTCTGGATCCAAACCTAATTTCTGAGAGTCAGATTTACGTCCATTTCTCTCTACTACAGAAGCATGCAGTGAAACTACCAACACCAAAAACTGACTGCATGAAAAGACATTTTCATATTCAGTGGGGCCTCCTCCATTTCTCGATTCCGAATTCCTGATGACTTAGAAATTCTGAATTTTATTTTTCAAACAGCAGTAAGTACTGCTGAGATAATATCTTCAAGAAGGAAGAATGGGCTAGACCATCAGGAAGATTAATTTATTATTTTTAAAACCTTTACTGGTCTAATAAAATCCCCGATTTAAAGCATTTATATAAATGTAGAAACTTCGGTAAGCTTTTTTTGCAATAGCACAACCAAATATGCCCTATTAGAGAAGGAAAAAAGTTCTCATTTATGAAATTTCTCTGTACCATAAAGTCCTCATAAGAACTTTCCAATCAGAAATCATATGCTTAAAATCCATTCTTCACAGCCAAGAGGCTGTATACAATTCTCTAATTGCATTTGTGCACCGCTTCAGGACACGACAGGCATACACAGGAGTTATGTTCAGCAGAACTCCTGCGTGCTGCTTGGGTTAAGCTCAAAACGTTTTATCTTTAATTTGAGAATAGGAATTTTTTTGAATCGGTTGAATATTTCTTGTGTGAATAAGCATTTCTGAGGTGGACACAGACCCCCACCACCACCACCACCGCTCCATATATAGCAGAGGACTCGCATGTATAACAGAGTTTGCCCACTATCAGTTTAGCAAAGATATTAGCACTGTTTGTACCAACGAACATGGAGTGTCAGCATTAGATAAAGCATTTAAGAGATTTTTGTGGAGCATAATCTTTCACAATGCTGAAAGCAGATTAAAAGACTGAGCATATCTTTCAAACTCAACCGCTGTGTAACTGTGTGTTATCTATTGTACACTCTCCTTATGCGTTTTCTTTTTACAGCTTTTCATCTTGTGCAGCAGAGAGAAAAAGCTTTGAGAGAAAGGATCAAGCTGAGGCTAAAGATGGTTGAGCTTTGAAAGATGAGGAGATTTTGATTTCAGTGAGGGTAATTCCAAAATTGTCTTTAATGGATCTACTATTTCAGAATTGAAGTACCTAAGAGTTTGGAAACACCCATGGACTTAATTTGAACTTCAGGGTGGGGTTTGAATCTGTGCTGGAAATTTTTTTGAGAACAGAACCTATCTGCCCTCCTACTTTTTATTAAGCCAGAAACATCGCCAGAATTGCTTTTTCAGTGATCCTTAGGAAACTAGTTCTTCAATAAAATGGTAAGTTCTAGGCACTAGCAACCCAAATGTTAATTCAGCCAACTATTGCTCACTATGTGACTCGATTTCAGCATGTAACCAGGAGAATCGTAATTGCTTTGTCACTGAGACAGGGTTAACTTCTGAAAGGCCAGCAAGAGTTCCATACCCAGCATATCCAATTTCAGAAGACTACAAAGATAAAGATCAGGTTGTGCATAAAGACAAGATTGCCAACAAGCTTCGTAAGCTTTTCACGTTGTCCTTGCAGTCTTTAAGCAACAGGACAAGAAAAAGGAACTCCAACCACAGACCGTTATATGTTCATGCAACACAGTGATAACATTACAGACTTGCAGGCTGCAGCAGTAGTTGTGCTTCATGTCTCACTGTTGATACCCATGTAATTTTTAAACATGAGCTGTGAAAAACTGCTTAATGGTACTTTAATTTCATTTATTCTTATGCAGCCTGTTGTTGTAAAGAAATGACAGCAGGCTTGAAGTCAGAAGGGTGAGTTAAATTGCCTGCTTTCTCTGTATTTTGTATCTTTTTTGTTCTAGGTGGAGAGTTGTGGTATTTCTTGTCGTTCAGCCTTGTTACACTCTTCCCTGAAAGTAGAAGTCTATATTCAGCTATCCCAAGAATGAGGCATAGTGTGCACTTTCACCATAAGGCCATCTCCAATACAAGGTGTCCATATACTTTGGCTTTCAATTCTATTAAAGTTTATAATAAACAACCCTCTATAACATCCCCTCACAGTGGGAAGAAAATTACCAAGCCCAGCAGAGAGGTTTTCAGGAGCTGGTGTGTGTACTTAAACCAGCTGTGCTGAGCAGAGCGTCTCCTATGTTTGCAGCTCTTGACCGTTTCAAGGGCACTCATGGGCTGCAGTACCACTATTTTCCATTTTCAGTAGCGTAATTGACACAAGAATAGATTCACATTGTGCCACTTGCTGTTCTCACAGCCTTTGTCTGAAAAATAAAGACTCGGGAGTACAGAATCTCATTTGTCAGGAAATTGGTAGAAAGGCAGTGTGCTGTCAGGTTTTCCCATATTCTGTAGTTCGATTCTCATCGGTTTTGATTATTATTATTTTTAAAGGCTACAAAGAGAAGAGAAATGGTAATCAGAAGGAAATAAAGATTTCACACCCTGAAATACCGTGCACATTAATGTATTAGAGTGGTCACAACCACAAAGATTGCTCTGAGGGGAAAAAATGAACAAAAGTATTTCTCTCATGTCTAACAATTTCCTCCCTAAGCTGCTTCCCTAGGGAGAGTGTCTTCACCAAAGTAAAAATCATTATCAAGAAATCTCACTCTAAACCCATAGTTTACATTTAATGCTCCGTCTTTATATGCTGTCAAACCAAGATAGGGATGTAGCCCATTAAGTTTATGAATCAGTAGTAAAATTAAGACCAAGGTACAATTAAATAACATTCAAAATTAAAAGCTAGTATATTTTAAGCAATTTATGTTATACTAATCCAATCTAAAAAATAATTGAAATGTATTCAGATTTTATGCCCTGAATGACCCAAAGTGTTGAAGAGCAGCAGAATGTGAGCTGCTCATGGACTGTGACCACTGGGGCAAACTTTAGTCAAAATAATTGAGAAACAGTCATTCATGCAGAAGAGGGATTTAGGATGGGAAGGTGGGCACGGCCTTAGGACACTGACACTGTAACACGTAGAGCTCAGTATGACACCAATGGGACCAAATTCTAACAGTGTACACATGAGCATTAGCCAAAATTAAAACCTCCATAGGACAGTCAGAGTAGCCGGTGGGCTCACTTATGCATTTGCATTTTAATTGCATTACAGAAACTCTTGCTGACTGACACAACACATTTGCTCTCATGGATTGCCAGGGTGAAAGAGCAAGAAACTGGCAACACTTTTGATTCTCCTTTTATCTAAAAGGCCCATCAGGGTCCCTAAGACTCAAAGTTCCCGTTGTACAGAAGCAGACTTAAAAACCCTGCAACCAGCTTACCTGAAATCCCTAAAACTGACTGCACCTCTCTTCAAGCTTTTCAAGTCATTCCCATTGCTTGTTAGTCTCCTGCTGCAGATATTTCTGTTTTCTTTCTCCACTGACTCTCAGAACCATCAGCAGCGTCCGAATATTTGCTTTCAAAGCAACCCCGGGGAGGAGAAAAAAAAAAAAAAAACACCACCACATTTTATGGAGAAAGACACTTTAAAACTTTCTATAATAATTTGCATCGAGCTTACTGAGTCCACTGTGTCTCATGTGATTGACTCATCTCCCATCAGGGAAAATGATTTCCAATATTTTTCAGAAAAAAATACGATGCCAGTAAGGCACAGGCAAACACAATGCCTGTGAATAACTCAATAGACTGAATTACTCTTGCACAATTCTCTTTGGCCTGCAAAAAAGAGACATTGCAGTATCAATTAAGTTCAGCAAACATTTCATTTAAAGTAAAGAAATGGAAGAATAATTAATTTCTTTAGAGTATGGTGGCAGCATGGGTAACAGTGCAACTAGAGAGAAATGATCTGGAAAACTCATTTACATAAGAAATTGTATCAGGTGAATCTTTATTAGATCTGATTCTCTAAGAGCTACCACTGTATGAATTCATAATTTTTGTGAGCAATTCCTCATTTGAATAAGGGCTATTTGCAGCAAAGTATTGCACTGAGCTCAATGACTCCCTGGAAAGGGTCAGCGAGAACAGAAATGAGAAATACAATGGGCAAGTGCTAAGAACTCAGGCCCAGTGAATTGTTAATTTGCTGTGAAAGGAAATATCTGAATGGTAACATTTACCCAAGTCTGTTTGTGTATCTTAAGGAGGTTTTGGGTTTTCATTTTATACAAAGTTACCCTTAGCAATATAATAGTAAATTGAAGGTGTATACATGTATAGCCACATATTTCTAGTTCTTACAGACGTCACGGGACTCTCAAACAATGGTTTTTATTATAAGTATTGAAGTGCAGCTTTCCAAGAATATTTTAGTAGGGAAGATGAGGGAGATGATTACAAATAAATACATGCAAGGTTAGCATTGCCAGGCTTCAGCGTATGGGAGATACAGAAAGAAATAAAAGTGGGTACACTGGCAAAAAATTAAGAGGGAAATAATGAGCTGAAGAGAGAAGGTTCAAGAAGCATGGTAGCAACAAAGAATAATTTGAAATTGATACAGATTCAAGGATACAAGATGGATGTCTTGAAGTTACTGGGGAACAAAAGCACCTGGTAACACTGCAACAAATTGTTAGTGAAGACTCCCTTTATTTCTGAAATGGTCAAAAGATACCTTTTTGCAGTTATTTCCTTAGGGGTTTTTATAGCATGTTATTTTGTAACATTCACAGGTATTTCTTCTTTGATTTCAGTGCAAGCCTCCGTAGCTTGCAGTGAAATTATTTTCTCTTTAAACAATAGCATCATTTAGTGACTGCAGCAAGAACTTCAGCCAAAAACGGCTTTCCATACACTGCCAGATGATAAATGCCATTGTCAATAAAGGATGAAACCAACGAGCACTGATTTGTTTCTCCAAGAGCTTGGTGTTACAACATAAAAGGCCTTCCTAATAAATGTGCCAACTTTCGAGAAAAGGAATTTTCCATTCTTCAAAACAATTGCATGTTAGAAACTTGTCTTTTCCCCAATCAGCTTATATTATTTTTACAATGAATCATAGTCATTAATGAGTATTTATCTAAAAAAAAATATAAACCTTTGAGTATGTGTTTATAATACAGCTCATACACCTAGATAAATACAAATAATATTTGAATTTGTTTTTAACTTTTAGATTTCAGAGCATTTGGTAATAAAAAACATCATTAGTGCTGAGGACCTTTCTTCTTGCTTTGCAGCTTGAAGGATGTTTTCAGTCTTGTTCTGGGAAGCCACATAAAACATTTTCCTGTGGCTTTTTTAAGGGGAAGGAGAGAGTGAAGAAGTTTTGCTCCTGCAGGAATAAAGACACACCCTACATAGAACAGTCACAGTAAGATGAATCTTAGTTTCATGGAGATTTCCTATCTTGACGAATTGGTCTCCTTTCTAAAGATCATGATGGTATTTACCATTAACTTATAGTTTGACTATACGACTGTCTAAATTAAATCATATTGCTAATAGTCTTCCACCCCAGCCTGGATTTTATGCATGCTTGAAAAATAATTTGCTTTGTCTTTACTATAAGTATCTGCACACCCAGATATTATTTAAGTTTATAAGAGTATTTCCATGTATTATGTATTCACTCCTTGCTTTGTGTCCTTTTTAGCGTTGAAATGAAAGCCAAAGTGGCAGATCAGTTGTCCTGCAAACTCATCCAGACCAGTTCCCTGACTTCAACAGCAGCCATTAGCAAACTAGTCATTAATGGACTGATAACTCAGGCACCATTCCTAGAAGTACCTCCTGCCAGCAGCTTTTTACAACATCACTGCAGTGACAGGAAAAAAAGCACAGAAACATTACACTTTTGAAAAAAGGATGATGTTGAAATGCATAGTCCACCAAAACTGTGACAAATCTGAGTCTAAATGTCTGTATACATACCTGAATACAATCATCACATTAGGCTCACAGTTCGGATACTCAGGGACAGCAACTCAGCGTTAGGTTTGGGGGTAATAGATGAGAAATCATGTTTTAAAGTACTCAGACTGGTCAGAAATGTTCCATTTCCTGAAATGGAGGTTCTGAAAAAATATCATGGAAAAATCTCTTTCTACAGAAAACTGAACATTCTCCTTAAAACCTGGAACTGCCAAAATAGTTTGCATTCCTGAACATGCATTACTAATTATTTTTAGGATTCCCCAGAAAACAGGAAAGTTTGGATTAGTATTCAGATCTGCTCTCTGAACAAGAGAGTTGATTTACTGGCAATCTGCGTATGTATATATATATGCACCACGCATATATACACACACACGTATAGATGTGTATATATATGTAAAATTTAGAGCTTCTTGAACAAAAGAGGTAGAGCATCAAATCCTGCAATCAGATGAACCAGCACTGTTATTCCAGCTAGTGAAATAAGTCATGGGCATAAGCTCACTGTTTGACTACAGTTTCCATTAATAAATTGTTCCCAATGTAGATGCCAGAGCGAACAGAGTGCTCAGAGCTGTTAATAAATACACTGAATTAGAAAATGTCTCTATATGAACAATGCATCTGAGCTAGCCAGATTAGAGGATTATGTTTCCCACTGCAGCAGTTCATATTATGGTGACACAGAAATGTCAAGGATAACAGAAGTTACTGCTGAGGCATTTCAACTGAAATTAAAAACCGCGACTTTAAAACGAACAAAAAATAGAAAGATTCACAAAACAAATTAAGCAAGACACTGCAGAAGTAAATAAACCCTTAGTAGAAATTTTTCAACTGAATTGCAAAAAGTCATTAAGAGGCCAGGTCTTCTACCATTTTGCATGACAGATGCCCCAAAACCAGGGCATCCATTTCCTAACCTGCAGAAAGAGGCATTTAAGATAGATTTCGTCAATTTACCTCGTAGTAATTCAAAGCTTTCTAGAAGTATACTTGCCTCTAGGGAAAGCTGCAGAATGTCTGTGAGAAAACTAGTTATTCATTTTGCTTTCTAAAGATTGGAGGTAGGGTCCAGGGGTGTCTTCAGAAAGAAAATCCTCATGTAAAACAAGCAAAATTGCCTAAACGTGGAAACATTTTGCTTTGAAACCTCATCTCATCTCCTATAACTATGATCCTGTTTGTTTTCATTGTGGTTACCATAAACCCACTATTTGTTCCCCCTTGCAACTTTTTTAGGAGTAGCTGTACAATAAATTGCACATTAAATAATGACACAGGTAGTAAAAGAGCCAAGGCTGCAAGATGCAGCATTTTACTGCTGCCAGCCACAAACATTTAAAACATGAAGAAATATAAATACAGTTACAATGGAAAAACCAAACCACCCAATCTGAAGACAAGGGTCTGTCATTACTTCTTATTAACTTCATATCATAACCCTCTTGCAAGCGCCTTGGGGGATCCTTCTGGTTTTCTATTGCCTCTGTCTCTCCATCTCCTGGTCAACTGCCAGCAATAATCTGCTTTTATATTCCATTTCATTTTATGCCTAGTTTTGCCTTATCTCTTACCCCAGTATCTCCAACTGTGTCAATTTTCTTCTTGCATAAAGGACCTGACTGATAACTCCTATCCTCCCTTTTCCTTCCAAACTTAGTGTTTATCTAATTTTTTCACTAGGTTACACCCAAGATCTAGGTCCCACACCTAGATCTTTTCTAAGCATACTACTGCAGACCATGTTTTTGCTGCCGATAAGCTTTACCTCAGCTGGTGCACAGGCTCTGCCCCTCTCCCTCCCAGTGTCTGAGCCAGAAGTGGACACTATGAGCTGCTCCTTTCCCCATTGAAACACCCAAAGCTTTTGCTGGCTGAAACACAACCCCTCCTTCCTGCAGATGGTGGAGACGGAGACACTGGTAGTGTGAAGGTTCCACTCCCTGCAAAGACAAAGAGCTTTTCAACCTCAAGTCAAACTGAGGAATTTATTTCTCAGACCAGACGGCAGAAAAATCTAGTTGAGAGTTGCAAACACTAGACTTTCTTTGCTAGACTATAATCTTTTTCTTAAGGTTGGAAGTCCAGGTTCCAGCACTGGTCTGTGTTAAGATCTCTAACAGACAAGGGGCAGGGGGGAATCATTAATTTGCCCCTTAGTTATTTCTCTGTTCTACCTTAATGAGATGACAACTTTCATTCAATATTTGCATTAGAAAACCTAAGAAAATCTACAAGAATGACTAGAACTTCACATTTAAAAAAAAATCTCTCCCACAATTTATGGAAACTTCTTTGGTTCAAAAAAGTGGAAATTACTATCTTCTACTGAGTTAATTACAGAGTATAAACAAGATAAATGACATCTTTGAACTACCATATCCTACTCTGAATTTAATACGTATTTACTTCCAGTTTTAGAGCTGCTGCCTTAACAGTTTCTTCTGCATTGTTGAAAATAGTTTAAGAACACATTCTGCTTGTATGATTATCAGAAGGATCATAACTAATATAAACCTGATGAACTCTGTAGCATGTTCTATAAACCATTATTGTACAATGTAACATTTGAGAGACTATTTTCAGCATTCCTTTAATTTTCTTCAGACTTCTGACACAAACAGCTTCTGACTCATCCGTCTCCCCAGTCTCCTCTCATTGCTTGTTTTGCTGTGACTCACACAGCATCATTCTTCTACTTGAAATCACAGCCTTGCTATGCTAATTCCACATGCACAGTAACTATCACATTCTCTTCTCTTTTACAACTTCTCATAGTCACAAGGTAGTGCCATAATATAACAAAGATTCAAACAGCATTGTTCTGTCCTTTGCCTTTTTTATCATCTCTTTCCAACTGAATATACTTTTAATAGTCTTCCTAATCTTTTGTGATCATATGATATAGTAATATTTCCTAGTGAATCATAACCAAATAACATGTTTTCTTTGGGTTTTTTTAATCTCTTATGAAGGGTTCATTTCTATTTTACCAGAAAAAAAATCTTATTTGTGAATCAGCAACAGGGAGTTCTGCTCAGTCATATGTAACACTGTAGGCAGGTTGTTCCTTCACACCCCATTTCTAGCAATGAGACAAACCCAAGCTGCTACAATCACATAAAGCATCCTTAGATAAACCTGTCTTGAGTTTAGAGGGAGAATGCGTGTTTCTCCTGAATAGGTGGAGCTGCCACCTTGCTCTGAACAGACTATGCCTAGTGGTTACAAGATACATAGCAACATGGCAGTTTAGGAAAAGAACCTGAGAAGTGGGCATTAAAATAAAAACCTTAGATTAAGGATACTTGTTTCTCGATTGGCAGTGGCTCAACCCAGATCATGCCACAGTAGATCTTCCTGTAGCCCATCAGCTCTGTCTAGAAGAACGGCACTGTACATGATGCCCGGTGCTTCTCTGTACAACACCTCGGAGTCCTCCCAGCCTGAGACACAAAGACACACTCCTTTTCTTGAGGAAAATTTATTCCTGTGTCTTTGCGAAACAGAGCAAGACCCAGAAGGGGCTTAGCTTTGGCACTGCAGTGTCCAACTCCTTGGCTTCCTACTGCCTGATGTAAACTATGCTCCCAAGTTCGACAGATCACAAAACTCTGAGAAACTGAAACCTAAGGATCAAGTCTCAGAAGTCAGTAGACTGAATAGAGGCCCATTCAAACTAGGTAACTCTAAGACACCACCCTCCCTTAACCATGTAAATGTTTCAGATCCTGTTGCTCACCTGGAAGAGTACACCACCATTTCTTTAGGACTACCACCAGCAAATTTTTTCCTGAAGAAAGATCAGACCAATGCAGACCTCTTCTACAACAGCAGAGCTTTAACAGGAAAAAAATAGACACATATCTATCTCTGAATTTCAAGACCATCTACAGCATCTCCAGGTAACTGTGTGAGCCCTAAAGCAGAGAGAGACATATGACCTCTCTTTGGGCAAGATACCACACCTTGGGGGTTAACCACCAGGCAAAAGGATGTGCCACCTATTTTCCTGAGCCCTTTGGTCTCGGTATGAAATAAACTTAGGAAGTACTTCTGCATCCAGCCCCAATTCAAAGATCAAAAGTTCCTCTCCCACTAACATCAAAAAAGATCAAAGGTCTCTCACTAGCATCATTCAGAAGAAAAGCTCTGTGCCTTTCAGTACAGGCAGAAGACAGATTTGGAGAATTGACATCGGTGTATTTGACTGATTTTTCATGCTGAGGGGAACCTGGAGAGAAATATAAAAGTGACATCTGGAGCTCTTCCCTCCATAAGCATTCCTTAAGCCTCTGTTAGTTAATCCAATGATTATAACTATGCTTGCTAGGTGTGATTTTATGTTGTCCCACATCATTTTATATGTGTGGGTGGTTTTTAACTTACATATTTTGTCACAGTTGCACTGTTCTGCAGCAAGAGACCCATTGCTTACAATGAAACAATATGGGGCTCCATCTCTGTGTGTTAGAAGTTCACATTAACCCATGAATTGAATTGTTTTCTTTTATTCTGCTGAATAAATGGAGTATTTTTTTCCATTCTAAAACCTTGGCTTAGAACTTCTCGCAGACGTGGCAAATTGCTGTGGGATGTTTGTGGCAGCCTGGTTAGGTCGGTCTCTCCTCAGTTGCAGCCTGGTGCATCAGTGCTGTATTTTAACTCCTATATTGAAGAGTCACAGCTGGGGCTGCGAGCTGTATGGACCAGATGCCTCTTGGCCTTACTCAGCAAAATGACTACTGACTTCGGTGAGATTTCCCTTCCGTTAATGAATGTAAAATGCAACTCTGTATTGTACTACGGTTCCCGTTAGGGCTCTGAACACACGGGCACTTGTGCATATATCTAATTTTATGCATAGGGACCCTGATTTAGTAAGGTAATTGAGCACATGCTCAACTTAAAATAGATGAGTGTTCTCAGTGAGGTCAGAGGAACAAATTGAGTGTATACAGTTAAGTGAATACGTGAGTGTTTCAGAGGTTGATTTTCTTTTTGCAGGTAACAGACACAGCAGAGGTAGGCTTTTAGGACCCTTTCTCTGATTGTGCCACTACAACCTATAGACAAAGCAAGAAGGAAATCCATTACTTGACAGGTAAAGGCTGAAAACAACTCAGAAGCATTGCAGTGAATTAAAGCTATCTCAAATCTATCCAATTGATCATAGAAATAGTAAAACATACTCCTATAAAGACAGTTATACATGTCTTATGAGCAATGACTACAAAGAGGCAAACATCAAACTGTTCAACCTTAAAAACGTTTGACAGGGACAGGAGAGAGCTATCTGTCCAAAACTCATATTTTCTATAGTTTTCTTAGTTTGCCACTAGAGATTTTTTGGACTCACACAAATAGCTTTGAAGGCTCATGGCCAAGACTCCGTCCCTGCGAGCAGTCCAGAGTAGAGGGATATTAATGGGAGTAGAGAATACAGCTTTTCCAAGCCATCCTTCTCAAGGCAGGCTTGTTTGGAAGACCAGGAGAAGCAAGCTAAAAACACTCCTACAGAATTAACTAAAAGCCACGAGTACTTCTCACCACATTCAGTGTCATAAGGACGTGGTGGCCATGCCCATCAACCTGCCAACCCAAATGCTGTCTGCCATCTCACCTGCCCACGTAAGATCTCCAGTCAGGGAGGCATTTGAAACACCTCAAGACACTTTGTTATGCAAGCATGTGGCACTTTACAGTCAGAAGTTGCCTTTACTGAAAGTTCATCTAGCCTACTCTTAGGGTGCAATAGAACCTTGTGCTTTATATCAAAACTATTTTTTTATATAAACTTTTAAAACAATCTTTCTCACTCACCACATTCACTGTTAAAATAAGATCCTGCTTTTATTAGGCTGGGTTACAGACACCTTTATATGAGCTTGTGTGAGCAGGGCAACTCATGATTTACTCTGGATACCCACTGATAGAAACCAAGTGCATGTAATTTTGCACCGCTTAGTTCTGGAACTGCCCCTAGAGATAACCATTGCTGTCCTAGTCTATCTTTCATGGATGGGGTATAAGCATATCATTACGTTCCTCAGCTGAAAATATTGCAGCTAGAAAATATTTCAAGGACACTTATTTTGCCAGCATGATGTCATGTCAGAATCCTTTTGTTTTCAAAAACTTACAGTCTAAGGTTTTAGATACAGGGATTTGGGGACACATTCTCCCTGACCAGGGATTGCCTTACACTTAGAAAAACAACTTTAAAAGATCATAGAATTGTTTAGGTTGGAAAAGACCTTCAAGGTCACTGTGGCCCGCCATTAACCTAGCTCTACCAAGTCCACTGCTAAACCATGTCTACACGACTTAAACATGTCCAGATATGGTGATATGACCACTTCCATGGACAGCTTCTTTCAGGACTTGACAAGCCTTTCTATGAATCTTTTTTTCCTAATTTCCAACTTAAACCTCCCCTGGTGCAACTTGAGGCCACTTCCTCTTGTCTATCACTTGTTACTCGACAGAAGACACCAGCACCCACTTCACTACAATCCCCTTTCATGTAGTTGTCGAGAGCGGTACAGTCTCCCCTCAGGCTCCTTTTCTTCAGACTAAATAGCCCCAGTTCCCTCAAGTGCTCCTCAGAAGACATGTGCTCTATGATAAATCCATCCACAGAGGGAATAAGCATAGGAAGATCATCAGCAACACACAAGCAGTATATTAACCTTTACCATAATCATCACCTCTACAGCTGACACAAGGATGTGGCTGAGAGAACAGGGACCTCGCTAGGATTTCTGTGAAAGCCTGGTAACCAGACTGTCCCCACAGCCCCGCAGGATCCCTGACATGGACATGTCATTTAGAGCAACATTTAAGCTGTTCTAACTGCAGAATCCAAGTGGGACACAGTGACTTCTAGAATTGGGAAAGTATTGTGCAATACAACAGTATTAGGGCAAGAATCTCTGCTCAGCTCTAGTTCTGATTTTCCTTTAGTTTCCATTCTTTTGAAGCTGTATATAAAAACTACTCTGGAAACTGTGTCATTGCTGCCTGGTCATAGTCTCACCATGTGAGTCACGGACAGTTCCTCAGCCTGTCCGCAGACCAAGTATTTCTGCTTTTCTTCCTGTTCTCAAGTCTCTAACACACTCTTGCAGTTAATGCCCTGTTCATGAACTGTTACCAAGTAAACGTGGTCAGATGCCATGTCAGCATAGATTCATAGGCTGCAGAAAATTAAATTCTCATTGTCTGGCATAAGAACACTCTGGTCAATGGAATTACACTGATTTAGAAAAGAATCAGTCTCCAAGTGGAAGCTGTTACAGAAAACCTAAGAGGCATAAAAATGGATAAAAATAATAGGAGTTAAGTTCACTCTGTCTCACTTACATTAGTATCATCCATAACAAGCTACTTAAAATTCAAGAAGAATAAAAAAAATTTTTTAAAGTCAACTTATTCATGCAATTAATCATCAGTCTAGAGAAAGCATCTTCTCCCAGGCAAGGGTGTTGCTTTTTGTTTGCTTCACAACAGAAGCAAGCTCCAAAATTGAAAACATCCAGCTACTGCTCCCCTAGGAGAGGCGCCATCAATGAATGCTCTTGCTGGTCTTCACCTTCCCTTGGCAATTCTTTCCCAGCCACAACCACTCTGGGGCTCCCACCTTTACCTGCTTAAGCCACCAAGGTTCACAAGGTGAGCCATGTGAAGGGCCACCATCATGCCACGCTTAGTGCTAAAGCACACCTTTATAGAAATAGAAGCTTTTCCTGAGCCCACCAGAGGAACTGTCGAATGCAGTGGACAAGTAAACCCCCTCCAAAGCGACTTTTTGGTAAAGGGTTGTGCCAGACTCCCAACTGCAGTGTACAGGCTCACACAGTTATTTTCTTTGACCTGCCAAAGTTAGATTTGAGATGGCACGGAAGAATGGTTCAAGGAAATGAAAGTATAATTGTTCTGTCAATTATATTTCAACTCTGGCAGTCACGTGTACATTGTAAGAGGCAAGTTTTTCAGCATGTTTCATTATTTTTTCATTTTGTTTTCTTCCTTGGAAGGAATAATGATGTCTTACTTGCATAATTCACTATAGGAAGAAAACCACATTTTTGATAGGAAACGATAAATTCTGATTAGTTCATAAACACTCGCCAGTGGTAGCTGCAGGATGAGGAAGAAGGCGGCCTTAGGGACTATGTGGCAGAACACTGCATATGAGATGATTAAACGTTGTTCTCCACAGGACCCTACATCTATGAGAGTGACATAATGCTCTCAGGATAACCTGACACAACTCTAACATTTCATAAAAACAGTTCATTCATTTGAAATTAATAATGGGATTTGTTTTAATGAAGAACAAAGCTCAAGAGAAAAAAAAAAGAGTGCTTATTGAAGCATTATTTTGAGCAATATTTTCCTTCACTGAAAATTAGGGTCAAATAAAGAAATTACAAATTTCCTTTGAATCAAGACACCTTCCTTTTCCAACATTTCCCTTTTCCAACATTTCCCTTTTCCAAGGGAATCTGGTTTGTTGCTAGCTAAAAAAAAATTTCATCAATTTGAACTCTGCAAAGCAGAAACAACTTTGGAATGTTTTGCAGCTATCTCTAACCCCATGCAGATACTAAAAGACACCATCAAAATGAGTAAGAGCATCTTTCCTTTAGAAGAAAAACAAGATTTTAGTGATGATTAAATTGCCTTGGATTAGCAGCAGTTAAGGAAAACAGGCACAATAGTTTCCTTTCTTCCTTGACTTTGCACACTAGAAACACTTCCTTTCCCTGTTAGAATGAAATATCTTTGTAAGCAGCAAAAGCCCAGCCATTAACTGCTAGTTAAAAACAAACAAACAAAACAAACCACCACACAAAAACCCAACAAACCTTTTCTCATTACTACCCAAGACTGCCAAGAATCTTGCTTCGTCATCCCCAAAGAAATTATTCTTATGTTTTCTGGACCAGAGCCAAGCATCAAGAATTGAAGCTCCAAATCTTCCTCTGTCTTTACCTATCCTTACTAAAGGATTAAAACCAATCTTGTTTTCACTAGGTACTCCAGTCCAAATTCTGATTTGTTTGTTTGAATGCAGCAAGAGCTTATCATGAGGCAGTCAAATGTCTCTTGATCACTAGCTTCCTACCTTTTCCAGTTCTAATTTGTGACAAATGTAAGAAGCCTGATATCAGATACAGCTACATGATTATTGCCAGCAATGTTTTATGGGTGAGAGGGAGCTCTCTTAGCTGATTTTGGCTAATTTCCATCTTCCGTGGAAAATGGACATAAACAGGAGAATCCTGCGTTACTTACTGGCACTTCTTAACAGATTTAATCTCTGCTTTTCCTCAAAAACTTCACTGAAAACACCTCTTTGTGTCCTTCATACTCTTACTGATTAAAAAAGGTTTACTCAAGTTTTTCTCTTACAATACCCAATGTGTTCATGTTCCTGAAAAAACTACAGTGGGGGTGAGGAGGGAGAAAAATCTGAAGAGGACAAGGAGAAACACTACTGGAGATGTTTTCCAGCTCACCAGGTCTTGTTTAAATTATGTGCTTTCTCATTGTTTGAGACAACTTTGCCTGTTCCATGAAAAACCTCAGGGCTCACTGACTTTGGCAGCAACTTTCCTAAAGATTTCTTATGGCTGTTATTTTAAATCTCAACAAGTAGCTGAACTCTAATGCCTTTCTCTCCACTAATATAAAACCCACAATTATCTGCCAGTTGGTTTAAGGATTTAAAATTCTTATAAAGGCTTTACTGTCAACTTTTCACATTACGTTTGGGAATTAAATCCCTCAAAAAAAATAGATAGACTTTATCACCTTCTGCAATGAAGTCAAATGATAAAAATACTTTTCTTGCCATCCTTGTTGCACAAATAAATAGAATGGAGTTCACAGCTCTGTTTCCAGTTCTCCTTAGACACACGCAGGGCCTGAGACTTAGCAGCTGGAAGTCTGCCAGAGCTTTGAACTGTTCCTCCTTCTTCTGGCTTGGTGAGTCAGCACTTGCTAGTAAAGGTAAAGAATTACAAAAAATGTTTTCTTCAAAGCCTGAAAAGGAGGGGAGGGCTGTGGGGTTTTGGTTGGTTGGTTTTGGTTTTTCTTTTGTTTTGTGGGGTTTTTTTGTTTGGTTGATTGGTTTCGTTTCTTTACATAACATAAGAAAATACATATTTGTCCCTTGAACGAATGTCTCTGAACTCCCCCGGGCTCCCTGGCCTTTTTGTTTATTTGTCTTTAAATGAAGAGTATGCATAGCACCAGATAAGAAAGGGGAGAAGGGAACTGACAAAAACTGAAACTTCTCCAAGGAAATCAAATGAACAGGCATTTATAATGCAGACATTTCTGAGCCACCTTGTTGAGCACCATTAACCTCTACGCAGCAAATCCACCACACCAAAACATCTGAGGTGAACCACATTGGAGTTTCTGTCAACGTACCCAAGCCTCTGAAAACTAGCCTGGTGACTCTTATTTTTGTTTTAAATCTTTCATAAGACGTAAGCCAAACTTATTTGGTGCAGTATATGCAAATGTGCTATCAAATACTGGTGCCTTTCAGATTTCAAAGCACGTATTTTCTTGTGCTGTTTTCCACATAATCTAGCCTCAAATAAAGGCATCAGTAATTTTGACTTGATTACACTATAATTATTCAAATATCTTTAATTTTATACTCTGGACTCATTTCCATATCCGTGGTTATCATTAAAAGAGATTGTTATAGATAATGTATCTCATGTATTTCCCCTAATTGGAAAATGCCATTTTTGAACAATAACAGCTACGACAACAACAACAATCCTGTTTAAAGGCTACTTTAGAAGTATAGCTGTAATTATTGCAAACAAACTATGGCAAGGCACCATAATTAATAGCAGAGCAGAAGGACAAGCTGCTGACAGTTAACTTTGTCCTTTTTGCTTAGTTTTTGTTTCTTCACTGTGATCCAATAGACAATATTGGAGCTCTGCCAGGGAGCTCACAAAATAAGCTTATGATTTATAACACTCTATAACATCCAGGCTATATCCCAAGTCAATTTAGCGTAGTTGTCTCGTACTGAAGACCCTCCAGAACCAGAACGCCGCCAGCTGGACCTTCCAGCAACTGGTGGCACCCAGCAGAGCCCTGCATCATGCTGCAGCATCATCTTCTCCATTAAAAGGTATGCTTTCCCCAGATAACCCTTCTTGTTGGCAGATTCTTGCTCGATACGGGAAAGCAAGGAGGGGAAGAACAAGTCACCAGAAAGTGCAGCTAGGACAGATGAAGACAAGAGTTACTTCTTCCAAGATCTCTCCCAGAACTGGAAAGAGAACCAAGAGGGAAAATGTCAGACAAAAAGAGTGCATGGAAAAGACCAGAGAAGTGTGAGAAAGGCTAAAAAACAGAGACTGAAACAAGAAAAGAAATAGCAGAAAAGAAGAAAATAAAAGGGGAAAAATAACTGTGAAAAAAAGGAACCACATGCTGGGAAGAGGAAAACCAAAGGATAGCGGGAGACATAAAAGAGCGCAGATGGATGAATTTCATATTTGCCAAACACCAACACAGCTCTGAGGAAGAGGTTCAGGTGCCATGTATCAGAATAAAGGAGAGGATGGAAATACCAAATGAAACGATGAAAATTAGAAAAAAAACCAGCATGAATAAAGTGTGTCACTAAGATTAAAAGCTCTTCAGGGGAAAGATTGCTTTTTTATTGTGTGCATTTACAGAAGTCAGTAGAGTAGGATTTTTAGCATAACTCTTTTCTCCGAGTGCTACTTCAGTACAAATAATTAATAACAATAACAGTCAAAATAATTCATAAGCCTAATGACTTTACAAATTATTTTGTGCAGTTCTCAAGGGTAAGTGCTCCTTTCCCTCAGCTCGCTACCCAAAAATCACCGGCAAATCTAGCTGCTTCCCTTGACAGCTCATCTTATCTTTCTCCTTTCCTTACTTCAGCTTGAATTATGGGCCAATTAATATACTTTCTACCTTATAAGTGAAGCCAAAGAAACCCCCTACAGTTAGCTCTGTGCTGAAGCTGACTGTATGTTGTGTTGAATCTGTAATGAACACCCTTCTGCTGGCACCCGGCACTGCTTTTTCAAAGCCAAGCATTTTGGATAGGTAAATAACAAATGCTGGATTTGTCAGATCTCTGGAACATTGGCATTGTACCATGGATATTGCAGTGCCTGATTACCACACTACAGTGTTAATATCTCTTTTTTAATGTATACTCTGAAGAAAATGAGTTTCCCTACAATCACATTTGATCATTAACTTATATTTAAAAGTATGGACCAAGTCCAGCTGAGCCTACTCTCACTTCCTTCATACCGATGTTCTTCTCTTCCATTACATACATTGGGCTGATTTTTTAGCAAGAAGAAAACCACAGGGAATGAAAGTCCAGAAGAGTATTACCTGTTCTGGTTGCAGACGCAAGCGGTGGTCTGAGCTGTCTGGGTGCAAATCCACTCCAGTCTAGAAGTGTGCATCCATGGCTTTCAGCACATACCAACAGCTTCGCCTTCATCAGATGCACCAGTGTCTGCAGTGATCTGCCAAGGTCCACCCAGCAGCACTGCGTTTCAGGCAGTGAGTTGTCAGCAGAACATAGGAGTGATCCTATACCTCCTCTGTCCACTGCATTTGTCCATGTTCTAGCCATCCAACAAGCACTGTATAAGATATGAGATAACCTTAGTGTTGAAAGCCTTTAGTTATCCTTCTGTGAGCTCCTTCTAGTTTCTTATTATCTTGATTCCTAAGTGAAAATATTCTTCAAAACCCAACCCCAAAGCATACCAACATTTTCTCTTACAACTGAAGTAAAACAAGCGGACTAACAAGGATTTATCTTTCTTTACAGTCATGCCGCTACTGTGCACGTGAATTACTCTCTTCCCAAATACTAGATGTCAGATAGTGCTGTTGTGTTTGATCAGTGCAATTTTAATTTCTGTAGAAATAATTGTCATTGAAATGGAATCAATACAGATTAAAAGGCAGACACGGTCTGCTGGAGTGATCTTCTCCAGGATCCTTCTCCATAGTTCTCTCTGTCCCTTCTCTGTTGTCAACTCTTGACTAAGGAGTAAGAGTCAAGGGGAAAGGGGAAGGCAGTGGGGATTTGTATTTGCAAAAGTGAGTTATTTTGTTTGTCTATTTTCCAACATTGTGGCCTCTCAACTCCTGAAAAACTAGTGAACGTAAAGAGAATCAGATAAGAAAAACTAATCCATGTCACCTTTGTATCTCACTAATATTTTACCTTTCTGATAACTGTGACACCAGCACATATATAGTGTAGTACACTTTTTTGGCAGAGGTAGAAAAAAGTCTGAAATTTCACCAGTTCTTTATAAGCAAAACCTGAAACAATAGGTGGGACGTGCATCTGTAGACAGAGGATTTCCTTAATTCACAGAAACGACTTGAAGAGGTTTAGAGGATTATCACTTAATGCATGCATTTTCAAGTCACAGGTTCATTATTTCTAAATAAAACTTCACCACTGACGAACGCATTTTGCAGGGTAGCACAAGTAGTACGAGCTTTTACTGGTGTGCATGCTGATCATGTCTCATCACATTTGAATGGGCAAAACTCCCCTGTAATTGCAGTTTTGTTATAAATCCAATAAATAATAATGCAACATGAAATTACATTTGCTCTTTATGCTGTCATATCACATCATAAATTCATATGGAATGATTTGTCTAGTCTCAAACTAAAGGACCTACTCAGCAAGCTGCTCTCCAGTTTTTCCCTTCTGTGTTTCTAAATAGTATTCCCTAATACTGTTGGGAGAGCTGAAAATGAGCTGGGGGTGGGGGAAAAGTGTGTTGCCTAGGAGGCAAAATATCCTCACATGTTCACAAAAATAAGTGAAAACAACAAATCTGCATCAATTTTCCTTAAATAACAGCAGTCACACAATGGCAGGCAGCAGTTCTCACAGAGACAGCTGGTCCTTTTTGAAATCAGAAGGGGAAAGAGGAGAAAACAAAAATCAGCATCCTTGAGCGCTGATATGGTTCATTTTGTAAATTGTAAACGTCTCTAAATAGCTCCTGCAATGCGAGACGTGGTTTCAGACAAACCTATGATAGAAAAACATTTCCAGCTTTCCCCACATTAAGAGAAATATGACTTGTAGCAGCTTCTGGCAGTACTAACATGAGCTAGTACCACTTATATCCAGCTAGTAATTTATAGCTAAGACAGACTGACACTTCAAGGAGCACCTTTCAGCAACAGGGAGGAACTGATCAGTTTGAGAAATAGCCTTAACACTGGATCTGCTTCCTCACTTTCAAATCTACCTTCTGATGCAAACCTCCAGTGTGTGATTGATCTGACACTAGGTCCCAACAGTCCTTGACAGCCTCCCACATCTACCGTAGGCAGTAAGCAGCCTGTTGTCTGCTCTTCAGAGGTTCAGCAATTAATAATTCATTTTATCATGCAGTATTAACAGCTGTAATAACAAAGCCAACCCAAGAAGCAGTAATATGAATAACAAAGGAAAAAAACCAAAACCCTGCAATACTCAGAAGACAATTAAAAGGAGCTGATTTCTTCAGAAAAGTGGAAGTTGTTTATTCAGGGATGGAAATAGGGAGAAGGAAGTAGAAAGGCTAGAGCCAGAAGAGCTTCCTCCCCATATAATTTCTGGACTGGGGAAACACAACTGGTTTGATGACTTTGAAACCAAACACCAAACCATATTTGCATTCAAGGCAAAACAGGTGCATGTACCAAGCCTGCAGCACCCCATACACATCACATCATTGTGATAAAGATGCCACGTACAGACACCATGAGGGTCACTCAGCCCCTGGGGCAGCCTCACTAGCAGCAAGGCTGCCAAAGGAACCTGTGGGGAAGAAACGACAAGGGAGTAAAAGAGCTTGGCCAGCTGGCTCACTAGATGAGATCACTTGACCCTTAAGCAAAAATCACAAGGAGGAATGGACTGAACATACCACAGATAGTCACAAAGACTTCACTTGTTCCCTGGTTTCTATTGCAACTATATTAACACTTTTCTTTGAGTTTGGAAAAGGTTTTAATACAGGCTGTTTCTGGTAGTTCTTCTTCAGCCTGAAACAGTCAGAAGCCCGAACTGGGGAAGACATGGCTGACCATCCTCCAATCCAACAAATGCCAGCTACAGGCAAGATCAACTCCTCAGTGGAAAAAAAGACACAAATACAAGGGTTTCATTTTTACATCTAGATATATATATATAGGATCACTGCAGGTACAGAAGTGCCCTTTTTCAAAACACAGATGTCTGATTTCCTCAGCCCGCTGTAGAGCTCTCTCCTTGTTTCATGTCATGGACTCCTACTGGAAATTATTCATGCAGACCAAACTGAATGCAAGTGATCTGCATTGCAGATAAGGGAGGTGAAAGACATGTTTGGGAAGGAAAAGTTTAACTGATTGGCTAAATTACTTGACTTAAATACTTGTCTCCAAAGATTATACTTAATCCTGTTGATATTTGCATGGTGATAGCTGGGTTTTATGCTTTAATCTATCTGAATTAAAAGTGAATAAATTGGGTGATAAATCTTTAAAAATCAAGCTGGACCTCCTATCTCACCGATTTTATCTTTCCTTTGGGACTCAATGCTGTTTTGATTAGATACTTGCCCTTTTCTCTGAATTCCATATTATACCAAATTCATTACGATGATTGCTCTAATCTGTGTCGCCTTAACTGTAAGCCTCTTCAATAAGTCTCTTCTGCTTTGTTTCTGCCAGGTTCTGTAACCTGGCATCAGAACACATAAGAGAGAACTGTCTCAAGCAAGACCAGTCTGAGTTCACTTTGCCCATCTGGATCCCTTCTCCAGTCTGGTGAAGTCAAGAAGCCCCATTATCACCCACAGTGAGGGAGAAACAATCATCTTTGAAAAACCTACAAAGATCATTAATAACTTTGTGCTCTAAGATATATAGAAAATGCCAGTTGCCAGGGAAGGAAGAAAAAAGGATGGGGGGTTGTGACTACAGTGAATATTTCAGATATATAAGAAACACAGAGTTTCAGAAGGGAAAATTTTAAAATATTTCCCCTCAAAAAGTAAGTTCAGATTTATTTAAATAGTTACCAGGTTAACTCTGTTGCCATCAAAAGAGTTATTTAAAATTAACATTCTAAATCAAATCCTAAAAAGAGACAGAAGGGATCCCAGTCCTGCAGCATTGCTGCTTAGCCAAAGCATTCAAAATTCAAATCAGACTATTAAATGCAGAAAGATAAAGAATAATGCACAGTGATTACTTTCGTTCACTGCTTCCAGCTTTGCTCTACAGTTATAAAATATACCTAAAACTCCAGCACTTTATCTCTTAAAATTACTTTGTTTGTATTGAAATCTTGGATACGCTTTCCTAACCATCACTGGGGTGTGGCAGAAAGTTGAGCTTGAATGATAATGGCAGACTTTAAATTATCAACGTAAGATGCTTTATATACAAGCAGTGCATAAATTTTATCAGGAAATAGTGGGCTGTACACAGCTCTCTCCTTTGCTGAGCAGATAAATCAGTAGTGCTATTCCTCAATCTTACAGTCAAATAGGTAAATAATCTGTTAAATTTAGTAATGCCCGAGGCTTTAATATGTGAGATTGAAGACTTGATTCCTGAGTATTAGAAGAGTATCTAATAAGTAGCAGAGCTCTGCAAGCCTCTGACTTGGTTTTACTCTTCCTAACTTTAATCAGTTGCTGCAGTCAGTGATCCATGTTGGTTGCATTGCGTGTAAAACAGCAAGTGCCTTTCACCTCGCTGCGAAGTGTGGGAAGAGAAAAAGAGCCTGTGCAGTAGAGGAGTCCCTACATGTCCAGTGGGCTAAAAAAAAAAAACAACACAAAACAAATAAAACAAAAAACCTGATGCAAATGTGCTGGATGAGTTGAGAAGCAAGAGTTTGCTAACTGATTGGTCTGTGCTGACTTCCCCAAACACGTTTTGTGCCCACATTCCCAGGAGCATGAAACAAAATTTCTCAATCATTCACAAAAGAGGAACCCAGACCACTGTGACAACTGCATTTCACAGCCACGCAGGCATCATGCTGACACAGTAGAGAAATATGGGGACTGGCAGCCAAGGGGCAAAGTGACAAGGACAGACAGGACATGTCTCCTGAGGAACAACCAAGAAATGAAGGCGGGCTCACATTCACACACCAGATGGCCCATTCAGGTATCTCTACACTTACTTGCCCTGAACCCCAAGTGTGCCCATCACCCTATTCCTTATTAACTTTGATCCATTATGCTGCATGAGAGGAGGATGCTCACCTGCTTCAATATTGTCAAAGCTCCAGCTATACTGAATATCTTTTTGCAAGTCTTCCAAGGAACAAGAAACCAGATGCTTGGAGGAAAGGAGCCCTTCTCCCTGTTCATGAAGACCTCACACAACAGCAACATTTCATTCCCTTTGACACAAATTCTAGTGCTGCTTCTAGCCTAGAAGGCAAAACAGGAGGAGAGAAAATGGTGACTTGTCTTTTATGAAAGGAGGACTAACTTAAGACTTCTCAAATTGTTTACTAGGGGCATTGATTCTAGCTTAGACAAGACACAGTCAAAGGGCTTCAGCATTTGACTCAGTAACAATTACACATTGAGAAGGGCATTGGTTGGGGTTTTTTTAAGTATTTTCATCATTTTCATCATTCCAGCATTACAGACTACTGCCTCTTGGCTGCAACTGTAGAAGAGCCTCTCCTCCAAATCAGACCCTCAACATGTCCAATCAAAACGTCATTTGACTGCATTGCTGTAGCACTCTGCTTCTCACCAAGGATTATTTGCTTAGACAAAGCCTCATGCTAATGCAACTGCAGAGTTTCCAGTTTAGACCAGGTCTGCATCTGAATGACTTAAAATGCAAGCAGTGAAAAGAAATAAGTCCACAGTGGTCTTAAAGGTGCTACACATGTAAATTAGTCATAAGTACAAAAAAAAAAAAGCTAGGAGACACTAAATTTTTCTTTTGCCTTCGTATATTTTATTAATCAGGACCAGTTTAGCAGGGAAGCGCTTTCAGAAAGCACAGTCAGGCAGCAAATGTGACTTTGCCTGTCAGTGAAAAGCCTGTGGATGTTATGTTGCAAATTAACATCCAGTTTGGCAAATGAGGTAACTAACTCAAAAATAGTCACAGAATTAAAGGCTCAAGAATGGTTCAAAACTCAGTAACATCACATTCTGTACCAGCCCACAAGATGTGGCAGATGTACTACTCCTCTCCCTCGTGAGCTCTGTACCACAGTGAGACTTTCCAGGTAGGACACATCATACTCCCCGACTTGTCACTCAACCAGAGGAGTTGCATCAGTGCCTGCTAAACTAAGGGATATCTGTAAAATGACAGCACGAGCTGTATTTCCTCCTACAGGAACTAAGCTCACTACTTCCACCCCACAGCAGCCTAAAAAGTTAGTGTTTGAACTCTGGATGCGAACTTGGATCACAGCGCTCACATTTGTAAAGGTAAACACTAAGTGGCCTGTGGCCAATTTACCACCAAAATCCAGCAGGTACTAGAAAGTAGGTAGGTCGGTATTAAATTGAATCTGATTGCATTTCCCTGGGTTCCCCAGAAGCATTTCGCTCACATGAACACTGCATTCAGGAGCTAACAAAAAGGAGAGTTAGAAACACAATTTTAAGAGATTTAAAATATTTATAGGCTGCGAGTTTCATGATTACAATAAAACCTATTGCACTTTTGGGGCATCTCCATTGTTCAGGTCTTCAGCTCTGTGAGGACTTTTCCATTATTAACAGGAGGTTGGCAAGTATTTTAATGCTTCTTTTAAATACTGTGAGCAAATTGTTGAAGCGAGCCCCTACAACCCCGGGAGGAATTTGTGCATGCTCTTCTAGGTACAGTTTGACTCTTATCTCCAAAGACAACATGATTTTCTCCTTACTCATCACTTCTGGCTCTGAAGCTAAATTTGTGTAGCTTACTCAGAAATGGAGTAAAAGAATGTAGAAGAAGCATCTGCTGCAAGAGATTCAAGGCTCTGTAGAGCTTTACAACTTCTCTCAATTCTTCAGCATGCATTTTTCAACACCACAGCCTCTTAGAAGTTTTGACAGATTGATGAGTACATTTTAAGAGAATCAGAGAAGGAAAAATTAATTCATATCATCTTTGCACTGCTCGGTTACTAAGATTTTCTGTTACTGTGAATTTGACTAATTGTGGCCCAAACATACATATATACATTTGCAGGGATTTTTTGTTTAGGGTTGAGTAAGAGCTGTAAAGAGGATGTAATCAACTCTGCATATAACTAGAAGGGTTATCTCGGGCTCCTCTGCAGACAGTTGGCATACAGCATTTTGGCCTGCAATTTCCAGCACCAAACTCACTCTTAGATTTTGTATGAGGAAGGCAGCATCAAGAACAAATACGCAGACTGTTTATCTATCATGTAAAAAGCGGTCTTCTAATTAATTGTAGTTAATCCTTATAAAGTGGAAATAGAGAGATGTCTTGTCTGGCACTGATTATTAACATCAGGAAATTACATTTTGGGGGCAGAAAGTAACTGGTTTTAAACTGTAAATATACTATACTAGAAACTCCTCTCCCATAGAGACAGCTTTAAGCAACTCTTGTGTCTTACAGGAGGCAAAGGTGCTAAACCTGACGTTGTCAGGTGCTGCAATAATCACGAGTGACAGAGACTGCACCTCTCCATTTACAGGGATTAAGCAAAGTCATGGCTTCCCTAAAAACTTGGTCCTGTTTTCAGAAGCGTTTTTAAGGACAGAGGAGGTATTACAGAAATGTATATCAAATTCAACAGATTTCTTCATAAAAAAAAGAACCTGTATATTTGTATTTCTAAAATTCATTTATTTTTAAATGTTAGCTTCAGATCAAAGCATATAAAATTACTTCTTTTAATTTCAACCCAAAGGAAACCAAGAGCTAAGTGCTTCTGTAGCTAAAGAAAAGCCCATTGCACCATCTGCTGGACACTTAACCAAGTCCTAAAAAAGAGAATGCTGTTCACATCCTGACCTCAGGCAGAAGCGCTGGGTCAAAATGCAGTCATTGAAAGCCTGAAAAACCCTTCTGAGCTTCAGGTAAAAGCTGCTGAGTCCTAAAAAGTAATCTAATCCTCAAACCCTGCAGATAACTTCAATCCCTGCAGGGTCCTCAACATGAATCTTAAATGGGCTATATGGCCATACAGCCTGACTCCAGGACTAAAGCCACTACTGTCTTGGTTTTGCCAGATAAAAAGATCAGCTGATTTCTAGTCCATATTTTAATCGTGGGTTTAGCCACAAAAACCATACATGGCTCAAACCTCCGGGTTCTGACAGTGATATGCTACATCCCTATCTCCAAAATACCCAAGCATCTTCTTTTAAAAAGGACAGCAGGGAAGAAGGGGAAGAAGAGTCTCATACTTTAACATTTCAATTTACCTGGCTATTCCATTTGGGTTGGCAGTTCACTTCAGACAACGTTTCAGCTGACAGAAGCTATGGTCACACTTTGAATCCCATAAAAACATGCCTACCACCTGCTTCTTCATTTTATGCCTCTTCTGTCCCTGAATCCTTTCTCAGCAAGTCTGAAAAGACATGAAGTAATTACTATATTCACTATATTTTACATTTAAATTTGGAACTTTGAGAAGCCAGTATTAAAAGTTAAGACAATTAATGAGGATGAAGAGCAGAAAAACCTGCTTAAGAACTCCCCGAGACCACACCATAGAGACGGAACTTCGCTGCAAGACAATTTAGGCATCACAGCAGCTGATGCTACAGATAAAGCAGTGATGGTTGGTGTAACATTTCATGTAACGTTTCTTCCTTGTATTTGTCTTTCTCATCTCTAACCCACGGGCCAGGGACTCAAAGTCATCATCTGCTCAAGCACCTCATTGTTCTCCTTCTAGATGATGGGGAAGTCATGCTTTCATCAAAGCCACACATGTATATCTCTGTATGCTCCTGGTCAATTAAATAATTGAACTGTGCTAAATATCTTACACTATTTTTCCGTGACAGTGGTACCCAACAGCTGCATTTCCTTTGCTTTTGGTGGGAGGGACTCTAATGATGGAGAAGAGCATCCTGCCTGCCAATTCCAGGCTATTCTAGAAGATGTCACTGAAAAGAATCTCTTCCAGCCCCAGCCTGTAATGTTATTCTCCTACAGTTCAGCTGACACTATTGCCCTGGATTACTCCTCCTCATTAGAGATTGAAATGGCTGACGTAAGACATGAAATACTACACTATTTCAAAATTTGTTTGGGAATTCAAAACCTAGGGACAAGTGGACTCTGCAATAGCTGTTATGCCCTACTGACACCTTAAAACCCTTTCCTCCCTCCAGTCTCAGCAGTAAAACCAGCTTTAAAACACTTCTGTATTTTTCATAGAGTTCGTTTCTGCTGAGTGTCTTTGCCCTCTTCTCCCCTCCTCCTTGGGTTGCACCAAGTTCACAGGCACAGAAAGAAGTTCAAGCAAGAGACAGCCATGAAAAAGCTGAAATCCTAGCTTGCTCTGCCTCATGCAGACAAGGCAGGCATGAAAATAATTCTGAAAATTCAAGTTTCCGTAATTTTTCCAGCGTCCCCTTGAGAAACTCCCTAGTAATCAAACTGTTCCTAGATCTCCTGGAGCTTATTAAGAAACACCTCTGTAAGCAGATACAAGACCTCTCTGCTGATTGCTGTATCTCAATGGAGGGTTTACAAGACCAAGGGCACTCAAAAAGAGATTTAGGCATCCAACCAAAATTGCACAGCAATGAATCAGCAGTCAGAAAGTGCAGGACCTCTAGGAAATAAACGGGATAGAAATATGAGCATCTTCTATCCTGACATCCCTTACATGTATATCAGAATACATGGACACAGCTTAGGCACTAATATGATCTAGGTAAAAATCATAGCCAGACAAAATAAAATACGGAGTAGTTTTGGCCACTCTGAGCTGACAGAGGATCAGTTTGAACTTAAGTACTCAGCTGGAAGGCTGGAGAACTGGACTCCCCATTCCTGCTACTGACTTCGTGCCCTAAAACAAGAGTATTATGTACACAATGTATTTCATTAGAATAGACATCGTCGTGGATACAGGTGTAAAAAGCCGCTCTTGACTCTCAGCATGCAGCACAGTTGCTGGAAGACAAATTCAGAGCTAAGAATAATGGAAAATACACAGAATTACAGCTCTACCCCATGTAAGTGCATCCCTGACTACTCAGGAGAAACATGAGTACCAAACACTGCCCAGCTATCTGGAAAAAAAATATATTCATTTTCTCTCACATTTGCTCTGGTTGCTGGCCAAGAGTTTGCACATAATTTCCACATGGAATTACAGACTTTAGAGTTTTTTATGCATATACATGTGTGTATACATACACATATATATAATCTCAGTGCATTCAGTAAGGTGTTTGGATTGTGATCAGCACACACCTGGAGGGTAGCCAGCTTCCAGAGGCATGCAAAGGAGAGCCATGGTGTTTAAAGATGAAGTCCATCTACTTAAGATAGGGCTGAATTTACCTCCAATTCTCTATGGTGTTTTAATACAGACATAATATGCACACATGTATGGTATATATATAAAATATATACAGAAGAAAAATGCTATCTGCTGAATTCTTTCTAAGGAAAAAAAAAATAAGGCATCTAAAGAGCCTTGAAATAATGAAACATGTCAAAGTGGTTCCAGAAGCAGATGTACCAAGTGCTCAGTCCCTGTGAGGAAAGAGCAGGTTTAGACCCTGTTTCACCACCAGGGTATGTGTGCATTGCCACAATTAACAGCTGGCCAACAACCAGAAGTCATTGTTTGGACCCTTTCAGTCATGCTTTGGTTGTCTCTAACCTAAGGGAAGAAGAGCCATAAACACGCTATGACAATAAATCAACTACTGTTTTCATGAGGGAATCTCTACACACAAATAGGCTGAAGAATGATGCAGGCCGGAGGTCAGAGCACTAGAGCAGTGCCATTTTCCACACACTAAATGGTAGCTATATTTTTGCTAGTTCACAGACATCTGGATAACATCTCATTTCTGTCTTGTGATATAAAGCCATTTCTAATCACTTACCCATTAAAGTATGGTAAAACAATCAATGCAATTAAGATTAATTATGCTGTTAGTGTGAAAAACAGTGTCCCAGAACTTTATATCACAGCTTAAGAACACCAAAGATAAGAAGCTACTCAAGAATCCCCTCCAGAGGACAAAAACTTCCCTTTTCTCATCGAGTAAAACAAAACAAAAGAAGAAATAAACCAATTGACTTCCTTCCAGAAGTAGCCTCCCCTACTGCCATTATTTAATCCTCAAGGTGACCCGATTTAGGCTGAAAGTACCAACAGATTACCAGAAGGAAGGAATAAAAATAGCACAGAAATGGTATGTGCCATTCTCCTGAGACTCATGAACACAAAGGACAAGGACAGAATCTTGCTGTCAGTTCAAGCAAAAAAAAAAAAACCAAAAAAAAAAAACCACAAAACAATACAAGGAAAAGAGTAGCAGAATCCAATCCCTTCTCCACTTGACGAAGTATAAACTTCCATCCTCCCAAAAAGCCAGGTCTTGTGAACAGACCAGCTTTGCTTTAACAGAAACTTTAGCAGGATTTTAAGGTAACCTACAGTCTTAAGAAAGTGTCACTTTCTATAGTTTTACTGAAGCATTGGAAGGAATTATGAATCATTTCAGAAAATGATCGCACAGTCTGAATTTTTCCTATTTAGTTCAGGAAACAAACTTTACAAAAATGCTCAAAGTAATCCCTACCCCAGAAACCCTTTCTGTTTAAGTTAATCATTTGTTCCTTTTAGAATATCCAGCACATAGTTTGCACATAGCACATTTTTAATACACGTTACTGAGATGGGGTTTTTTTCCCCTCTCCCAAGAGTTTTGTTTAAGGAACACACTCACAGTGGCTATCTCCTATTGAAAGTCTCTTTTCTGCCAGAACCACTGGTGTCGAGAAGAGGCATCAACTGTTGACTTTATCAGTGGTTTAATATTGGGTTTATTTTGATTTCCAAAAGACTGCCCTTCTAGTATTACAGAGAGAGAAGGCAGATTAAGAAGCCCGAAAGAGACAGCAGCTGGAAACAGACCCTTTGGGATACTTGAATATAAGGTGCATAGGAATCAAATAAACAATGTTTTTCACTGCCACATAACCAAAAAGGTAGGTCAGAGCACAAAGGCAATATGATAAGATCTAGTTTTCACACTTATATTTCACACGCAGGAGCTTGCCTCACCCTCCTGTGTTCCAGGAAAGGCGTATGGTGCTCTCCATCTCCAGCACTGAAAGAGGGTACCTGTCATAAGATATTGCTCCCACTGGTCACTTTAAATTACATGATGAGCACAGCAAAACTTGATGATGTCTACAGTACATTCATGCACGTGTACAGGACTCTGTGTGCTAGGGGTAGCCCTGTGTAAATCTGACAGGGAAAGTCTGATAGAGAATTACACAGGGCAAACACAGCCCTACCTGAAGTAACTGGGCTTTGTCCTTCATCTTTAAACACCATGAGTTTCCTGACCATGTAGGACCTTGGGAAATCGGTTCTGCAAAACAAGTCTGTGCTGATCACACTCAATCATCTTACTGAGCACCTTGCTATGCCCCACATCTAACAGTGTATCACAGGTGGTGACAGTGCAGAAAAGGTAGACGGCAAGTTTGTCTGCATGCAGTGCTCTGCCCACTTGTTGTTTGAACCTCATTTAAAAAAAAATAAATTCTTGCCATAGCTGCACCAGCAAAATAGGATTTACAAAATGCAGAAAAAAGTACTTACCTGCATGTGATTACACTGAAAAACACTTAATTTTGTGTGTTAAATGCATTAAAAGGTTACAGGCTTGCATTTGAGCATATGGCAGAGCTTGCTAGGCAGCATAATCATTCAAGGAGAAGCCTGGAAGGAAATAGTAGACAACTCCATCTTTGCTTTCTTTTTTGCAGTGTTTTTACAAAACTGGAAACAATCCTTTGAGAACATCCTGAAATCCAAAACCAGACAACTTCCCGAAGGATTAAATCAGCCTTTAGATACATAGGCACTGTTCACTCTGCTTTTCATAGGTATCTAAGAAGGTAACAGCCCATAGTAAGGGGCTTTAACCATATATAGACTGGATTTTGCAGACTAGAGTGCAAGTTCAGAGTAAAACTTATTGTGAGATCTAATTCTCCAGATAGCAGGTTTGATTCTCATCTTATTTGCAGCAGTAATTCCACAAAAGCCACTTTGCTTCACTGAATTGTGAAACAAGTTCAGAGACATCAGAACAGGTTTGCAAATAGATGAATATGAATCCTGCATGCTGCCCTCATGTTGACACTAAGTGGAGGATTTCTCCACTAATTGCAAGAAAGCCTGGTAAGTCAAAGCAGATGAAAGTTATGCTGCTAGGGAAATTATATTTGCATGAAGCTTTTCATTTGTTTGTGGAGTTTCACAGCTATCTGGATGACTGAATTTTTTAATACAGAGATATGCACATCAGGAGTAGGAAGGATGAGCCTTCAAGATGTGTTCACAGCTGACACACACTGACACTTCCGTCCAGCTGTGGTCTTCTACTGTATTTGCTTAAATCAATGTTAGAAGACAAAACAAGCAGCGCACAAAATGGAACCCTTCCAAATTGCCACTTCTTTAAGAACAACTGCTGTTGATGAGGCCTGATCCAAATGACCATTTAAAATTAAAATCTAAGTTGAGTAATAGATCAGTCTCCACATATTAGAGGTAAAATACACGTGTGTACCTTTCACTTTTTCATTTATTATGTACTGCTGCTGTTCTCCATAAAAAAATAACCCATAGCATGTATCATCAGCGTGTTCTCATTAGGAAAATGAGGTATATACTCAGGAGAGAGAAAAGTGTGGTGAAATGACAGACCTTGGCAAGGCAGGCTGTGGTGAATGCTGCTGTTGCGGGTCAAGCTGGTAGAGCTCCAGCCACCCACCTGCAGGCTGCAGTTCAGCCAGGGCAGAGGATGTGCAGAGCCTCTCACATGGCAGAGCTTTTGCTCATCTCCAATGAAGCAGTTCACATGGAAATGCAGGACCCTGAGCTTGGTCTGCTGTGGGGATGGAAACACTCTGCTGAAGAGTAGTAATATCTCCAGATGCTACAGCTGTTCATTCAGTGAGCATGAACGCTAAATCTTTACACCGTATCTCAAGGATTAGTCCAGCTTTGCCACTGCATTGCCTGAGACGGGTTAATCCACCACTTTACCTTGCCCACCCTCCCCATCCCTTCTGTTCCTCTCATGCATTTTGATTTTTGGCATTAGTGGAGGGATGGTGGGTGCCTCAGTCTGTTTTAGCCTATAGTCCCTACTATAACAAACCCTCTAATTCTTAATGATAGTTAGCACAAAAGCAAATATGCAGCCAGCAAAATGAGTTATTATCCCAATATGAATATTTGTTTGGGGCTTATAGGTAGAAGAGGACTGCTTAGAAATTACAACAGTCACAACCAAAAAATCAGAAAGTATATACATTTGTATTTTAGTTGCCAGGATTGCTACAGAGTGGGAGTTAGTAGCCATTAAGTCCTCTATTTAGGTTACCTCCTGGCATCAGTGGATTTGCACCACAAGACAGGAACAGCTTCTCAGTCAGCTTTTATATATATATATACATATATATATTTATATATATATACACTGTTTAAAGAGGTGCTAGAAATTTAGAGTTTCATGCCTTCTTAGTCATTGCTCTATTAACCAACATGAATTTTATCTACTTATTTTACTTGCAGGTTTCTTTGCAGAAAGGAGGAAATTTGGTCAAAAAATAACTTACATACGGATTTCTGCTCTTTGTTATGTAGCTGAATCCCTGTGCATGATAAAGGAATAGCTAAGGGAGAAATTCAACCATGAATGTTATTTCATGGACTTATATATGCCCAATTCCTTAGCATTTACCAAAGTTTGTTTTAACTGGAAGGGCAACAGAATTCAGAACATTAAGTTTAAAATATCACCATGGGTGTTTGTTCTCTGAATCAGAAGTGAGAGGAAAAAATTCATCTATAGTGAACTACTTCTTTTGATCTGAGCAATATCTACTATTTCTTTTTCCCTTAAACACACAGGAACAAAAGTAAATGGCCCCGCTGGCCAGTAATTTTCCTCTTTTCTGAGGAACTCAGAGACTAATGTCACTTTCAGACAAAAGAGACTTGGGCTGCAGGCTTTTGCAACACAGAAAAAGACTGCTACTTCCAGGGTTTTGTTAAGAAGGCAGCCTGCCTCTTTATTTCTTGCTTCATTTTGTTGTTTCAAAACACTCAAACAAGCAAACAATTAGCTCAATGGGCTACTACTGATTACAGTCTCTTCGGAAGGAGTGAAGCATGAGCTCCTCAGTTGGAGAATGATGGACCCGAAACCTCCAAGAAATACCAAAAAGGGGAACACTGTTTCACCATCCACAGCCCTCTCCTGAGGTCTTTCTGTAGCTTATGCCTCTACCTCAAAAAGAGGCTGACAAAAAAAATCCTGCTGGCAAGTCTCTCCTTCACAGACAAGTATTTCTAACCACAATGAAACTAAACAGCCAAATGCCTTTTTGCCTCCACCACCATGCCCGCTTCTCAGTACTTTTTGTGCTAATTTTAACCAGCTAGCAAAAAGGTTTTCAAAGCTTATTTTTTTAATATATATTTTTTTAAGACTGTCACTGCAGTTGGAAAAATGACTCTTGCCAGATTGCTGTGCTGCTTCAGGGCTCTCCTCTCCTGTTTGACAGAGGTCTGAGGCTATAGATCGAGCACTTGTTCTCTGCCGCTAGCTTCAGGATTCCAACAAGCTCTTGGTTTTACAGTGTGACCACAGGTGTGAGCAGTGCCATGCTCCTCCTGAATGCCATTTGGAAAATAAGAGCCTCAACACTGAAATTTTATCCACTGTCTCTTAGTTCTCCTATGAAGATGGCCTGAGAGAGTTAGAGCTGTTCACCTGGAGAAGAGAAGGCTTCAGGGAGACCTTATAGCAGCCTTCCAGTACCTAAAGAGGGTCCACAAGAAAGCTGAAGAGGGACTTTTTACAGAGGCATGTAGTGATGAGTAATCAAACTGAAAGAGTTTGATGAAAGGTTTATATTAGATGCACGGAATAAGTTCTTCAATGTGAGGGTGGCGAGACACTGGAACAGGTTGCCCAGGGAAGCTATGAATGCCCCATCCCTGGAAGTGTTCAAGGCCAGGCTGGCTGGAGCTTTGAGCATTTAGTGTGAGGTGTCCCTGCCCATGGCAGGTGGCTGGAACGAGATGATCTTTAAAGGTCCCTTCAACCCAAACCATTCAATGATTGGATGATGATGATCCTAACCACAGTAACTTACAGATCCAGCAATGAATAGCATTTTCATAGAACAGCAAGTATCAAACATCACATGTCATAGAGAAGAGAAACTGGTAGAGATCCCTGATCTATCTATATTAAAAAAAAAAATACTGAACGACCTTCAGTCTGTCCAAGAAACAACCAACATTCAAGTTCCTATTTATCTACTTTGCCTGGAGAAAAAAAAAAGCAAGCTATAACTGCTGGGATTTAAATGTATGGTTCTTAAGAATTTAGAGATTAATTATACTGTGAAGAAAAAACTCAGTAGTCTCAAAGCTTAAAAATGAGGAAGGTTCCATCTTCTGCAGCGTGAGTTTATGCCAAAATATTTAAAGTCTTAAATTGAGAATACTGGGTTTTGCTGTAGATTGTTACAGTGAAAAATTCTGAAGGAAAGATGCCCACTCACCAGTGCTTTAATCTCTTCTGCAAACTGGTATCCCTACGCATGACTAATCTTGCTATTCTTATGCATGCCCAATACCCTCCCACCTTTCCCCATTCCTGTATATACTGGTGGCAGAGTACGCATGGAAAGGAGTCCACTCAGTCTTTGCACACTACATGGTGTCCTTACTACGCAAATTAACTCTGCAAACCATTTGGCCAGTTCAGCTAACAGGAAAGCTACAGATGTTATAAAGTGAAAAAGAATGAGCCTAGTGCATCTACTTGAGAGGTCACAGCAGATTCGATTTCAGAAACAGCAAGAGCATTTTAGACTGAGATTAAGAGGCTTTCATAGCCTCTGCATTTGCAGCACAGAACATGGGGTTAGTTGATTAATCTTCACCAAACAGTAGGTAGTACAGTGAACAAAAGAGTAGATAACCTCAATTTTAAAGCTGATTGTTTTTCCTGGCCTTATTATAAACTAGTTACTGTTAACCTGGAAAAACCATGAGATCATTTGATGTCAAACCTAAATAAGGCCTTACAGTATTCATCCATTTAAAAATTTAGTAAAGTTTAATTAAAATCTGTCTGTCTTCTGCAGCCATGCTTCTGCTGAGCAAGCATTTGGATGTCCACTCACATAAGATGGGAAAATGAGCTCTGAAAAGAGTGGCTACAGGATTGCATTTACCACCATTCCAAATAAACTCCAAGCTTGCAAGTAGCCGGAGTTTGTTATCCTCCAGATTATGGAGATCATGGATACACTGAGAAGCTCAGTTTTGTCGCTCATATTGCAACTAAATGCGAATTTCACTCTGTAAGCAATATTGACACCAGTATGACTGTTTACTTCAGTCAGTCTAGTACCTCATAATTTCCAGCATCTATCACTGCAAGGTTTTGGTCTTCTCTGATACATGAGTGCTGACAGCTGTCAAGCTCATACACGCTGTTGTAACTTGATTATTTCATTTTCATAGATCTTCAAGGCACATTGCTCCTAAAAACAGGCAAACAGATTACACAGAGCAGGTGAGTTCTGCAGAACACTGCCTAATCTTTGGTAGCACCTCTTATCTTTAGTCCACTACACAGAAAACACTTATTTCACTTCAGGGTCAAGGAAAAGCATCCTGAAGGTCATTAGTACTACTTTTCTGAAGTTCAAGTATCCTACTGTTGGCAAACAGCAGCTAAACAGTAATCACAGTGCAGTGCAATAATCAGTAACATTCATAAGAACACAACTAAACCTTTAATTCCTTCTCGAACAGAGGGATTATTTTAGGATTCAGAGCAAAAGCCGCCGAACCACTTCTGGAAATTCTCAAAAGGCAATTCAGACAGATTTCATGCAGGAGGTACATTTTGTTAGCACTTCTAGAAGTTAAATTTTACAGAATCAGATCCTGAAGAAAAATCCAAGGGAAAAAGCTAAGAGACTTCTTCCTCTGCTCTAAGTAAATCCATATTGTCACATATTCAACAAGTACCACCAAGATTAGCCTTATTTATTACAATTCCATCCAATGCAATGGACCTACCTTGCATGGCACATGAAAAACTCATTTTATCTGCTCTCCTATTATACTTTATACCATATTTATCCTATAATATTATACTATTATCTTTGGCATGCCATGGGTAAAAGTATATAGGTAAGTTGTCTTCTACACCATTTCTTAGATCCTTTTCTACCAAAGCAGCAAGTTAAGCAGTAAGAAACTGTATTGGTCTGTAACTTTTTCAAGCCTACATTGCATACAAGTTTGTTTCTTTCCCCTGTAAGTGCAAGAAACTTAGGAACTACCTAACCAATCTAGTATGCTTTGTGCCATACAGAACAGCCACATGAACTCCAGCCTGAGTGAATAGTTCTACAAGGTCATTTCTGCCAAATACATCTCAAAATGGAATAGAGGTACCCTGAACTAGGGGACAGAAAAATTTATTTATTAATCTCCAAATTCACTTTTTTCCAAAGACAGTGAAAGCACCAAAACTGCAACTATGAACATCTAAATACAGTTGTTATAGCTCTGACAATGGCTTCTGCTCACTCACCTGTATTACTCTCTCCTGTCATCTGCACATTCTTTAATATGATTTTTTCCATCTGTGCATTTATTTTTTTACATAAAGCCATTTTTAGTCAAGCTGACAGTAAAAGTGGAATGTGAAGTAAATTGGTTTTCAAAGCCACAATGACACACCAAAAATAGTAGTGAAAAAAGGTAGCAAAGTGCAGCCCTGTAAGATTTTGCTTCATTAGAAAGGAAAAAAAATAGTGGCTGTTAATAAAAATGCCAAGTGAATTGACATTTCATTAAAGCAAAAAATTACAGTGGCACAAAAGACTAATTTATGTCTTAACACATCACATATTCACCACTTACTATTACCATAGATAAATGCTAAAATACATCCCCAGGCTGGTGGTCTGTATATATATTTAACCTAAGGCAGCTACTCTGGGATGTCAGTATCCTTTAGAAAACAACGACAACAAAAACAATTACCCTATTTTGAAACAAAGTTACTTGAAAACCGAGGAGTACAAAAATTAAACATTCTGAAGAGTTCATTATCTCAACTAGAGAAATCATTGTAGAAATTAAGACATTTACCTCCTGAATATTTTCATAAATCAGAGATGCTGTTCATAAAGTAAGGATTCTGTTTACATTCAAGATATTTTTGCACTCTGGAAAATGGACTAGTTGCTTCAGAAAAAGAAATCAAACCTAAGAAAGGAAAAGAGACACAGGATAGGTAAAAGATGATGTTATACTGCTCTAATTCCAAGCTATAAGCTGGCATAAATAAATGCTGAAGGGCAGTATTTTAATATGGTTAAAAACAACAGTTATAGCTTTCTGTGACCTGTTACCAGGCTGCCCGGTACAGTCCATTCATTATTTATGAAGCAGGTCGCCTTTTCCTCCAGTTTAATAAAGGCTTACAGAACAATTTATGGACTTCCATGAAAGCTTTATTTCAGTAGTGTTTCTAGTTGTGTCTAGAAGCTTCCAGGATCAGAACACTGTTACAGAGCCATAATAAGAGTTTTTGATCTTATCGATTGATAGATTTGGTTTGTAAACTGTTCACACTAAACTACTATTATAGCAAGCAGCAAAGACATCACTGAGTTTTGAAAAATAAACCAGAAAAGGGAAAGAAGTAAACCCCATTGTCCTGAGAAGATACAGTATACAGAGAGATGTAATTTCTCCATGTAGTCCATCATACTTCCACTACAGTTTTCAGGTTTCTTCTCCAAACAGAGTTTGGACTTAGGATCAAACCTACAGGAAATAAGCTCATAAAATAGAAATAATTCATAGGAAAAGGGAAGCATGAAATTAAAATTTACAGTCATCTCACATCTTGATCGCTCACCTCTCAATTTTCTAAGTCTTACTTCCCCATAAAGGGATTTTTCCCCCCCTTGACTACACATAAATTATAAACCTATTATGCATGTAATTATGCACATAAATTATAATGATTAAATAATTTTAATTGCTCTATCTGCTTCAAAAAGACAGACACTATTAAGTATGCATGCTCTCCCTCCATGTAAGCAAAGTTTTTCTCTGCACTGGAATTAGCTATAAACAGCTTAACACTGTACAGTCAAGTGAGAGAACGGTAAGAGTGTAAGAAAAATTGAACAGGTTTGAGGCTGATTACACCTGCACATAGAAAGCAGGTTTACACTGAACAACCTTTTATCCATCTGCTTCAAGTAATCCTCCTTCATGCTTACATTTTTACCAAAAAAATTACTCATGTGTGGGAAATACTACTGAGCTCCTTGCAGTCACAGGTACACAACAGGTGGTGCTAGAACAGAGAGATGGAGACAGGCACAGGCAATGTTCAGGTTTTTTTCTGTGTTTCCCAACAGTACTCTGGAAACTGATCCATTCAGTTCCCCCTCACCTCGTTTTACTGAACTATTTAGCAAGAGCAATGGCACATCTTTACACGGGATTTGCAGATCTGACTTCCCCGTGCAGCAGTCAGCAGGGTCTGAGGACTCCAAGTGTCAAACCCTGGTCATGCAGGAGTCAGTGTTTCACCAAAGACTAGTTTCAGTGGCGGCAGAATTCCTTGCTCTATTAAAAAAATATACAGTAGGAGTTTGATAAAAGCCATTATTCCAGGAAATAAATATTGCTGTAACTGCTGGAAATGAAAACCCTTTTTGCTCTCTTTCCCTTCTCGAAACTGTGGTTCAAGAAGGACATCTCCTATAGCTAAAGAAAACATCGTGATACCGCTAAGGAGCAGTCTCCAAGCGCAC